>CM046033.1:55302299-55342651 GCA_025215565.1 Flaveria ramosissima
AGAAAGATACTAGAACATGGAATACTTATACTACAACCTACAGCCGGCTATACTTTGAAAGCCAGCTGGATACAATTGACTAGACACAAACAAAATCAATTGTAGAATCAAAATGCATATCTGCCTTTTGACCTTGTGACTATGACATGCCATAGCTCACATCCTTATCAATTACAAAAAGGATAAAGTACATAAAGTAGAAGGTTACAGACTCAAGACCTCAATGTACAGTTACCAAAATCATGGACCTTTTCACCAACTCATGTAAGTTGGTGACTTTACAAAGATGCAGCGGAAAGGTGTCCAGCTTTATGGAACAGTACATCAAATAAAGCATGTTACTAAAAGTCTTCAGAAGAAATCTGTCTTCATAAGATGAAGCTTTGGAAGACTTTATCTCTGAGGCTTTGGAAGACTTCATATTTGGCTTCCGAAGATATTGGTCTTGGCTTCGGAAGATTTTACACTTAGAATATTTCTAGTGCATGGTGTAAAACTTCCGAAGCATTTCTACTTCAGCTCTTTAGTGCATTGCTTGCAGAGAGACTTTGGATGTTTTGGTTTGCATCAGGCTTAAAGGAATCCTTGCAAACTCCCTCTAGGCTGATGCTACCAAAACATTTAGAAGATCTTCAGATGTTAGTAGTCTTCAGCATAATCATGACCATACCCTTCTTCATTAGATGGTCAGGATCATTCAGACTTTCATAGTATCTTCTTATCTCAAAGAGATCATGCAGAGGTAAGTTGATTATGTCTTGCCATGTATAGACATTCTCAACACTTTGATCTCTGATTACATGCCATCTTTCTGGATTGGTAAAGAAGGTCCAGGATAAGATGGCTGTCTTAGCTGCAAGAGGAGCCACTTGTATTGGAGTTGATTGGGCTGCCTCTTCATGCACTTCCTCAGGTTGATCTGACTCAGCCTGAGGTGTAGAGGTAGATGATTTAGGCTTCTTCTTCTTAGACCTTTGGTTTAGAAGCCATCTTCTTCTTCCTCTTAGATGAATTTAACTGAGAAGACTGGTCTGCAGCACCTTGTTGATCATCTTTGTCTTTCTCAGTTAGGTGTTCCTCCCTCACAGGTTCAGAAGGAGAGGGAGTTTGACCCTGCTGTGGATCAGAAGATGAAGCTTGCTGAGACTCAGCAGGAGGTCCGGGTTGTGTTGTCTCAGGTTGTTCAACCTTAACCTCCACTTCTGGTGGGACTTGACTTGGAAGAGAGTGTAAGTCAATCAGTTCTCCACTCTTGATCTTCTGCTTGATTACCCTTATATGCTCATCCATTGTGGATAGAGACATAGGGCCAAGTCTCCTTCTGGAGAATCCATACAGCTTCAAGAAGCTCATCATCCTTTGTCTGTCAGCAGACTTTTTCATACTCTTTTGGATGATGGCTCTTGACTTTGCAGCTTTTTCCCTTAGCTTCTTCTTAGTTGTCTTTCTCTCCTTGACTAACTCAAGCTCAAGTTTTTTTAAGTACTCAAACTCAACAAAGTCATAGGACAAGGGAAGAAGTGCATCTGCCTGATAGAAGCCTGTGGCACTCAGGTTGTTGATCATTTTGATCCTATCATCTTCTTTGTCTACCTGAGGTTCTTATTGAACCACATCTTCTTGTACAGGGCTTTCTTGAACTGGGGAGAGAGTAGGAGCATGTTTGTAGAGTCTTTTCTGTCTCTTCTCCTCTTTGAATTGGAGAAGTAACCTTGCATCCTCTTTTTCTTTCATCTCTCTTGACATTTTCATGTCAGCCAGTTCATTTAGTTGTTCTAAGGGGAGAGAAATGATTTCATCAATGTCATAGTTCCTAGTCTGCAGGTAAGTAATCCTGACTGCCCTCAATTCATCATCTTGAGTATTTGGTCTGGGGGCAGCCCTGATTGCAGCTTGCATAAAACCTGAAGACCCAGAGAAACTTTCTCCCCTTAGCTTCCTCTTCCTCTCTCTCTCTTCCTCCTCAATTTCCTCAGGCATCAAAATCCTTTTCCCTTTGTCACCCATAGACCTTTGTGACTCAGGGTGGATAGAGGTTTGGCCTTCATTGCTTGGTGTAGCATCCATGCTCTGGGCAGAGAGAGGCTGAGAAACACCTTCACCAGCAGGTGTCTCAGAGGGAATGTGGATCTCTGCAGCAGTTGATGATGATGAGACAGGGGTCTCAGGTTCTGCCACTGGGCCTTCAGTCAAGGTTTCCCCTATGAAACTAATCTTAGGGCCCACCTCAACATCTAGTTGACCGATGGCATTACCTGATTGCCTAAGTCTCCTTCTTAAGCTAAACTCTGCAGTGATCCTGTCTTGGATTCTTTGAGCCAATCTGTCAGCTTGTCTTGAGTTGCTTGGGTTGACAAGTGGCATATTGACTAGATCCAGACCTTCATACAAGTTCAAATTTTGAAAGTCAAATACTTCTTGTTGCCTTTGAACTATGTGAAGAATAAGGGCTTTTCTATCAGCATCATACCTCCACCTTATGATGTAGTTTGAAGTTCCTTGAGGTGGGGATGACACAGCCCTTGGTATACCTTCCTCAAAGAGACTCCTGATGATAGAGTCTATAGAGTCCACATTAATATGAACTTGAGGAAGTTGATGAGAATGCACAATTGCAAGTGAGGATGGTGAGTCCTCAATGTCTATTTTCTGTGAAGAACTCCCAGGTTCTGTGGCTGCAATGACTTTCTCCCCTTTTTTGGTAGCATCACCACTTTCATAGGTGAGCTGGAGGATAAATCAATCACATCCACAGGTTCTTGTGTTCCTGGTTGAGCTCTTCTTAAAGGTCTCCCAGCTAGTTTTTCCTTAAGATATGAAATCTCAAGTTGCTGATCATTGACCCTGTTGTGTAAGGTAGTCACCTGAGATTCAAGGTGATTGACCTTTGAGACTAGGTGCATATTTTAGACAATTTGTGCACCATTAGTCTCAGATTTCCCTCTTCTTCATCAGAAGAATCATTAGGGGATGAGATGATTAGACCAAAGTCCTCTCTCTCACCACCAGCTAGAGGTTCTTGGCTGCTGGTTTTCCTCTGCTCACTAGCAATCTTAGTTAAGATGTCAGTGGGCTGAGTTACCATGGTTGAGGACTTAATGATGTAATCACTTGCAGAACTGAGAGCCTCTTCCATATGGACATTCTGAACAGGTTCAGAAGTGTCCACCTCAGTTATAGGTGACTGATGTGGGCTAGACTGAGGAGACTCAGAAGTACTCATCTCTCTTTGAGTAGGGGAAGAGAAGAGAGACTCATGGTACTCACTGAATCCTAAGTTTCATCAGTATAGAAGGATAGGTTGGGAATGGGTTGATTTAGATCTAAAGGCTGGGGATGGTAACTGTCCCCTGAAGGTTGTTCACTTGAGTGTTGAGACTCAGAGTGAAGGCTTAAGGCTGTTGGGCTTGTGAGCTCATCAGGGTGAGCATGAGGAACCTCATCCCTGATAGTTGAAGAGATGGGAGTGGTTTGCTCCTCAGGGGAAGTGGGAGCTCTAGTGTCCACTTCCTCATGTAAAGGTGAGTATATGGGGACCTGCACAGACTCAATAGCTTGAGCAGGGGTTCGTTTGGATTTTCTTTGGTAGGTGAGGGTTATTTGAGGCCTTTTTAGTGGTAAAGAAGTAGAAGGTGTGGGTTCAACACTAGCTTGTGTTGCTAGGTTGTCACCTTGAGCAATGAGCTCTAACATTTTGGGGACAAGGGCTGTTTCTACCCCTGAGAAGCCTACAGTTGGCTTCTTCATGATTTTAAAGATGTCGGGCTTCATCTGTCCCAATTTAAGAATATTACATGTTTCCCTCAACTGTGAGCCCAGTTCACAGTTGAGAATGTGTTGAACATATCTAGGAAACATGTAATACTCTAAGGAGTCCAAGTTTGCAAGTAAATTGGTATTAACAAATTGAGAGTACCTGAACTTGACCCCTTGAACCATTCCATGCACTATGAAGGAGAGATCCTCAAGAATCTGGTCCCACCCTCCATGCTTGTTTGACAAGCTGTGGATAACCACATGGAGTAGGTATTTCCACTGGGATGAGACCTTCCTTTTCCTGAAGGTCTTTATAGAGAAATCTCCCTCATAGCCCATCTGCTCAAAGGAATGATTGACAGCTTCCTTTGGGAAGGACAACTCACCTTCTTCATCATCCAGCTGCAAATGAGTGTTGATGATGGCCGGAGTGATGAAGATTGTCCTCCCTTGCACTGTGGCAGACAGTGCCTTCTCCCCATCCATGATGACCTCTTGGCAGGTCTTCCAAATTCAAGCAAATGATCCTCATACAGAGTAGGATCAATGGTTAGAGAGGTGAAGTAATTTGATAGAGTTAAGAATTGGCAAATCTTTGAGAAACTTTCATTTTCTCAGAGCTTAACAGAGCAACCTGGTTGTGTTGCCTGTGAAGTTGCATGGAGAAATCTGGGTTGTTTCTGCGGTTAAGGTTGGCCATTTGAGAAGCTTAAGGTTGAAGAAAGGTAAAAAGCAAAGGCGGTTTTGGGAATTAGGTTTGAGGAATAGTAGAATTGAAGAAGATAGTGAGGAAGAGGGGGAACCGTTGGGTATTTATGTGAAAAGGGATTTGAACCAAAGTTAATGAAAGAGGATAAACTTTGAAATCTGAAAGTCGGTCCCACCTCTGAAAAATAGTTTACTCTTGCTCAAAAAGTAGTTTTCTTGGAATTCGAAAAGCTTCCGAAGGTAAATTATCTTCGGAAGTTTTAATGAAAAAGCTTCCGAAGCTAAAATGACTTCGGAAGATTCTCCTGAGAGTCTTGAAAATTTTGCTTCGGAAGAGAAATAAACACTTGAATGCTTTGTATATAAAACAACAAAGCTTCCGAGAGTTAATTTTGCTTCAGAAGGAAAAAGTCCTTAAAAACAAATAAGTGTCTGAGACAAGTATTTAAGCTTCGGAAGATAGATTTAGACTTCTTCCGAAGGTAAAATTTCTTAGACAGTTATTTATTTTGAAGACATGATTTTCTTCCGAAGGTAAAAATATATCTTCCGAAGGATCAGAAAATTTTCAAGAATCTAAGGAAAGTCTTCAAAAAGGATTTGATATCCAAAGAAAACATGAGCTTATGAAAGTGATGAACTAGACAACTTAGGACACACATATTTTAAGAAATAATTAGAATTAGTTTTAAGAAAAGATCTACTCAAAGTTAATCATCTCAATAGCTGATATTAGATATTTAAATCTCTGTTCATCAAAAGCTTTTGTAAACAGATCAGCATATTGTTCATCTGTATGAACTTTGACTAGTTTAATTAATCCTTTTTCATAGTTATCTCTTATTAAATGATACCTGATATTGATGTGTTTGGTCCTTGAGTGCTGCACAGGGTTCTCAGTGATAGAGATAGCACTATTGTTGTCTATGTGGATAGGAGTCTCCTTGAAGTTAAATCCATAGTCTAGCATCTGATTTTGAATCCAAAGCACTTGAGCACAGCAACTTGCAGCAGCAATGTATTCAGCCTCAGCAGTTGATGCAGACACACAGGATTGTTTCTTGCATTGCCATGAGACAACCCTTCCACCAAGGAATTGACATCCCCCAGATGTAGACTTTGCAGTCATGTTGCAACCACCATAATCACTATCTGTATAAGCATACAGATTGAAGTCAGGATTCTTTGGATACCATAAACCAAATGTTGAAGCACCTTTGAGGTATCTTAAAATCCTTTTGACAGTGATGAGGTGAGACATCTTAGGGTTGGCTTGATATCTTGCACAAATACATGTAGCAAACATGATATCGGGCCTGCTAGTTGTAAGATACATAAGAGACCCAATCATAGCCCTGTATAAATGTTCATCATACACACATCCCCCTCAAGATCGGTCAAAGGGAGTGGTTTCTGGCTATGGGTGTCTTAGAATCTTACAATCAGTTATGGTGACCATCTGGAGTATGTCCGAAACATACTTGACGGACTTATTGAAATGTCATCTTCAAACTTTGCTTCACTTGAATTCCCAGAAAGAAATTAAGTTCTCCCATTGCACATTTTAAATCTGTCTTTCATCAGCTTATCAAAAGTCTTTGCAGAGCTTGGATTAGTTGAATCCAAAGATGATGTCATCTACATACACTTGAACTAGAAATAAGTCATTTCCCTTTCCTTTGATGAAGAGAGTTCCATCTATAGTACCTCTCTTGTATCCATGTTTACAAAGATACTCAGACAATGTCTCATACCACTTCCTAGGTGCCTGATGCAGCCCATAAAGAGATTTGTCAAGCTTGCAGATATAATCAGAATGATCAGGATCTACAAAACCAGGTGGTTGTTTGACATAAACCTCTTCATCAATCACTCCATAAGAAAAATCCACTTTACATCAAGTTGAAAGACCTTGAAGTTCTGGATGCAGCAAATGCCAGGAATATCCTAACAGCTTCTAATCTTGCTACAGGAGCAAAGACATCAGTGTAGTCAATCCTTTCTTCTTGTGTGTATCCTTGAACAACTAGTCTTGTCTTGTTCTTGATGATAATGCCTCTATCATCCTTTTATTCCCAAACACCCATTTGGTTCCAAGTGGTAGTCTTCCCATGAGGAAGAGGACAAAGGTTCCAAACTTTTTGCCTTTTGAATTGAGCAGCAACTCTTGTTGCATAGCTTCAACCCAACTTCCATCCTTTAGAGCTTCATCAACTTTCTTTGGCTCTATTGGGATAAGAAACAAGAGTGAAGACAAACATTTGCTTCATGGGTTGTCCTCTTGTTCTTACCCCTATGACAACATCTCCAATGATGTTTGTGGTGGGGTGAGACTTGTGGATCCTTAGCTGATGGATCACAGCAAGTTGCTGAGAAAGATCCAAATTTGAGAAATTTAGATCTGGCATAGATGATTCACCCTCCACATCACCACACTTATCAAGATTTACTTGATCCAATGAGTGTGTGTGACATTATTGATGTTGTCATCTATGGTGTGGTTATTAGCATCAAGGAATTCCTGATCACTTTCACCATCACCATTGTTGTCTTCCACAATTGAGGTATCTTTATCTGGTTGTGGAGCCTCTGAGCTGGAATTTGAAGGCACCCCCAAATGTATCAGCTGAATTTGTCATTGTAGTGCTGATAGAAACCTCATTTGCTGAAGTAGTTTCAACTAGAGCTGAAGATGTATGAAATGAAGGTCTTCCTAGCTCAAATCTTGGATCAGGATCACCTGTATTTAAATTTTCTACAGATCCTGAAACATTCTCACAAGATTTGTTAAAACAGTTGGTAACTAAATCAAGATCAAATAGCCAATCAGGACCAGAACCAGCCACACAGGGTGTGTGTTCATTGAAAGTCACATTGGTGACTCCTCAACAATTCTAGTTCTGAGATTGTATACTCTATAAGCCTTAGCTTGGGAAGAGTATCCAATGAAGTGTCCATCATCTGATTTCTCAGCAAATTTGGCAATTTGATCTTTGGAATTCAAGATGGTGCAAGGACATCCAAATGACCTGAGAAAACCAATAAAAGTTTTCTCTTGTGCCAAAGTTCATAAGGAGTCTTACCATATGTCTTAACTACTAAAACTCTCTTTTGCACATAGCAGGCAGTGTTTACTGCCTCTGCCCAGAAGGTGATGGGCAGTTTAGAGTCAGACAACATAGTTCTTGCAGCTTCAATTAGTGTCATGTTTCTCCTCTCAGCAACACCATTTTGCTGAGGAGTCCTGAGAGCACTATATTGTCTTGTAATACCTTTTTCATCACAAAATGTATCAAGGATTTGATTCTTGAATTCAGTCCCTTGATCACATCTTATGGTTTTGACCTTGTGATCACTTTGATTCTCAATTTTTAAGATGAAATTCTTCAGAATCTCAGGGGTTTCATCCTTAGTTCTAAGAAAGAAAACCCAAGTGAATCTTGTAAAATCATCTGTGATCGCCAAACAATAAGAGGTCCTTCCTAGACTCATTACACTGGTGGGGCCAAAGATCCATATGTAATAAATGTAGGGGAGTAGTGATGGAGTTCTTTTCCTTAGGCTTGTGAGATACCTTATGTTGCTTCCCTTTCAGGCATGCAACACAATGATCATCACTTGTAATCTTTCTTTGGCATTCCAGTTACCAAATCATGTTTAATTAGTTTATTCATGTTCTTAAAGTTTACATGGCACATTCTTTTATGCCATAGGAAAGACTCATCACTATTTGCTTTAGATAGAAAGCATGAAACTTCTCCAGAGGGAGATGTTTCTTGCAGATCCATCTTCTACATGTTCCCTTTCCTAGGGGCTCTAAGCAGGATGTGCTCATGAGGAATGACCACTCCAGGCTTGAGAACAATGCACTCATGCTCAGTAGTAAAAAGCATGTTATGACTCTGATCACAAAATTAGGATACACTTAGAAGATTGTACCCAAGCTCCTTGACAAAGTTTACCTTTTCAATGCTGAGCTTACCATTTGTGACCTTGCCCCTTCCAGAAATGTAACCACCTTCATCTCATCCAAAAGCAACTGGTCCTCCATCAATCCTCTCAAAGTTATGGAGTAGTGCCCTATTGCCTGTCATGTGCCTGGAACAGCCACTATCAATGATCCAGACATTCTTGTTTGTCTTGAGATGTTCCTGCACAAAGAAAATGATTAGTTACATTTGGAAACCCAAGCCTTACTTGTCTTGGGCTTACTAAGTATAATAGAAGGTAATGCAACAGTAATAGATCCTATGGTTGTGCTAGAAGGATCTTGAGCTATTGTTGATGGAGAAACTTCAGTCACTTGGTCTTTCTTAGACTTCCACACCACCTTTGGAGTCTTGGACTTGACCTTCAAAACCTCGGAAGCTTTTGGGACTTCGGAAGTTTTGATGACTAAACCTTCTTCTTTGATTTGGAGCTTTCGAAGGAAACAGACCTTCCTTCCGAAGCTTGAATATTCTTGAAACTCTTTGAAGTCTTTGTCTTGGTCATATGGACAGTACTTTTAGGATTGTATGGACAATCCCTACAATGTGAGAGGTACTTTCACACATGACACACAACATTTTCCTCTTCACAAGAGTCTCCTTATGAGAGCAAGATTGTCTTTGGTCACATCCCTTCTCCACCCTCATCTTTGCAGATACTGAGACAGTTCTTATGGGCTGTGAACTGTTCTTGGAGTTTGATGGTCCAGGCTGTGCAGCAGTGGTACACAGCAGATCAGTCTTCTTCTTGGTACTGAGATGATTTGAACAAGAGCTAGAACTCTTAGTTGAAGAGTTTTGGTTGATGTCTTCAATCTTTACTACTTTAAACCCTGCAGAGATAAACACTTGTTTCTGCTTAGAGTCAAAAGTAGCCTTGATCTCTTGAACCTTCTTTGCTTTTCTTTTGCTCTTCCTGATCAAGTTCTTTCTCATTGACTTGGTCATCACAGTAGTCTTCTTCTCCTCAGCAGGATAGTGGCCCTTCTTAGAATCCTTCTTTTCACTCTTCTCAGAGGAATTCTTCACTATCTCTTCTTCATCCTCTTCACTTATAGGATCTGTGAGAGGAAGCTCATCTTCACAAGTTCCACACCTAGGAGATCTTACAGACAAGATTGTGTGTGGAGGAGCTATCTCATTGGATCCCAGTCGCTGTCTATTTTGATAACACACCTTGTTATGCAAGGATGAGGATATCATGTTCTTGAAGGTCTCTTCTTCAAGAACACTCTTTTCTGCCCTGGCTTTGCTAATCACAAGCTCAGCCTGGCACTCAGTCAGCTTGGTTATGAGATCCTGAATTTGAGTCCTAAAATCTGTATGCTCATGTTTTAGAACTAAAATAGTTTTTTCTAAGTCCTCTAAAATCATTTTCACACTTTCTAAAATCAGATTTTAAAATATTTAAGGACTCAAGATCATATCTCATTTCCAAGTTATATGACCTATATCTGTTAACTTTTGCAATGCATTCAGGAGTACAGAGATGTTCCAATACTTGGCTTCATCATAATCTGCCATTAGTGCTTGGTTTGGAGAAGCATCTTCCACCTGAAAGCTCCAGTCAAAGCCTCCTTCTTCAACAGCAACAACAGCTTGTTGCTTTGGCTTCTCATTTTGAGAGGCTTTGTCAGTGTAGTTTGGTCTGGTTTGTGCTTGGCCATCATTTGTTTTAGGTGCCTTACACTATCTAGCAAAATGTCCCATCAAGTTACAGTTGTAACACTTGATTTTGATTTTATCCAAGCCAAACTTTCCACTGGTTGCATTGCTTGGAAACCTCCTTCCAGTTCTCTTGTAGAACTTTTTGGCTCTATGAGTGAGAAGAGCCATCTGCTGGACTATTTTCATATATTCTAGGTCATCTGGATGGATACAATCCAGGTCTTCAATAGTGAAAAGAGAGTTGCCACAACTTTCATCAGAAGACACAAAGGCTTGAGAAGAGCTTGTCTCTTGGAATGGGCTTCCTTGAGTGTAGTTCTCCCTGGGTGTCTCTGGGAAGGTGATGAAAGGACCCTTTGGTGAGTTGTCAGGGTAGCATATGAGATGATGTTGGGGTTCTATGCTATCCCTTTCAACTACATGCAGGGTTGAACCCAATTGATTGCTGGAGTTGCCAGATGAACCTTGCATGTTCATCTCCATCTGGTAGCCACTGAGAATCCCATATAACTCTGTAGAGTAAGAGTTTGAGATTTTCAGTCCTCTTGATCATCACACAATAGTGTGTCCATTGCCTAGGAAGTGAGGACATAAACTTCCTTACAATGTCTTTGTTTTCAAGAGGAATTCCTCCATCCACAAGGGTATCCACTATCTCAACATACCTAAAGTATTGCTGAGTCATGGTTTCACCTGTTTTGAAGGTGAAGTTTTCAAACTGATGCTTCAGGAGATCCTTCTTGTTCTCCTTGGCTTCAGAGGAGCCTTCATACATAAGTTTTAGTGCATCTCACAACTGTTTAGCTGTTTTGCACTTCTTGAAACCTCTGTACACAGAGTTTGGAAGGGCAGTTTGAAGAGCAGTCATGGCTTTTCTATCAATCTCTACTCTCTTCCTATCTTCATCAGAATAGTTAGCCACATCTTTGGGGATCATACCAGCACCAGTAGCAGAAGGAGCGATGGGTATGAAAGGTCCATTTTCAACAGATTCCCACATTCTTGAGTCTAGAGACCTGATGAAACCTTCCATTCTCATACACCAAGTATCAAAGTCATCAAGAGTGATCATTTGGGACTTGTTCATGGTTCCAGTTTCCATATCAGTCTTTGAAATGGATGCCATTTTGAAAGTTTAGTATTTGTGTGTGTGAGGGATCTTAAGATGGTGAGATCTTATATCAAGAGCCTGAAATGCTCTGATACCAATTGCAGGACCGGTGAAGGGCTTGACAATTACAACACAACAACACAAAGAGGAGATTAACCAAACTTGATCAAACAACAAACTGGATTCACCACAATAATGATGCTAAGAACACAAGTAACAAGTAAGAGACAGAACAAGAGAGTTGGGTTTCAAGGATGCAGTATATTGCTTTCTCAAGTTCAATTACAAGTGTTACAAAGCATAAAGAAAGATACTAGAACATGGAATACTTATACTACAACCTACAGCTGGCTATACTTTGAAAGCTAGCTGGGTACAATTGACTAGACACAAACAAAATCAATTGTAGAATCAAAAGGCATATATGCCTTTTGACCTTGTGACTATGACATGCCATAGCTAACATCCTTATCTATTACAAAAAGGATAAAGTACATAAAGTAGAAGGTTACAGACTCAAGACCTCACTGTACAGTTACCAAAAGCATGGACCTTTTCACCAACTCATATAAGTTGGTGACTTTACAGAGATGCAGCAGAAAGGTGTCCATCTTTATGGAACAGTACATCAGATAAAGCATGTTACTAAAAGTCTTCGGAAGAAATCTGTCTTCATAAGATGAAGCTTCAGAAGACTTTGTCTCTGAGGCTTCGGAAGACTTCATATTTGGCTTCGGAAGATATTGGTCTTGGCTTTGGAAGATTTTACACTTAGAATATTTTTAGTGCATGGTGTAAAACTTCCGAAGCAATTCTACTTCAGTTCTTTAGTGCATTGCTTGCAGAGTGACTTTGGATGTTTTGTTTTGCATCAGACTTAAAGGAATCCTTACAAAGAGGTCAAGGAGACCTGAATTGGTACATGCCTAACAGATCTCTCAGTCTATTTCTCAGCTAGTTTGGCCTTGAGACTTTCAATCTCAAGTTGCTGAGTGGCAGACCTATCCTCTAAAGTCTTAACCCTAGTATCAATGTTTGAGACTTTAGAAAGTAGGTCTCTTATGGTGAGTTGCAGACTTCCCTCATCTTCTTTTGAAGAATCATGGGGAGATGAGGTAACAAACCTGGTATGTTCATCCTCACCACCAGATGTGGTTTCTTAGACCATGGTTTCCCTTGCCTAATGATATCTCTTTCAGAGTCATCAAAGGGCATGGTTGTCGTAGATTTAGTCTCAGAGTTGTTACCACTGTCCTGAAGGTCCAATGAGGCTCCTTCAGTAATAGCAGTGAATCTACATGAGTCCCCTCCACATCCATGGGACTCATCTTAGTTTGGGCTTACTGATGGGGGCTAGAGATAAGAGGTCTCTCTAGGCTCAGGTGATCCTTAAGAGGGTGTTGTGGATCAACTTCATTACCTTGAAGAGACATAATCTCCTCATCAGTTCATAATAATAGGTCGGTAAAGGATATGGAAGTTATCCCTAATGACCCGGGACTTTGATCAATGTCTAATGGCATTGAGCCTCTGAGAGGGTTGTCCCTTTTTAGCTGCTTAGGATAGTATAGTGACTCATCCTGAGGATTTTCAGCTTGGGTTTCGGGCTCATGGGACTAAGACTAAGGTGACTTAATACCCATATTGAGGTCGATTATGAAGGAAGGTGTGACCTCAGTCTGATTGAGAGCCTATGTTTCCACTCTAGCCTTTTTGGATTGAACAGGGGGGACTTGTTCAATCAGAGGAGATTGAACAAGAGTTCGTTTGGATCATCTCTGATATGTGATTTTGATGGGGTGGGAAGGTAGATTTGGCATTGTGAGGGTTATTGCTGGTGTGGGTTCATCACCTGTGGGGTTAACAGGGATGTCACCAGGAGCTATGTGCTCAATCATACCTGGAAGAAGCTCAGTGTGTATTCCGGTGAAGTTGGTGGACATCCTCTTCAGCACTTTGAAGATGGTCGGCCTTATGTTAGGGACAGGTAGAGCAGCTGCACAGACAAGCTTGCTTTGGTCCAGCTCACAGTTAATGATATGCTGAATGAACCGAGGATACATGTAAAATGTTTTCCTGTGAAGGTTCCTATCAGATTGGTCAGCACAAACTTTGAATAACTGAATCGGAGCCCTTTTACCAACCCATGAACTAGGCATCCTAGTTCATATGGAATTTGATCCCATCCCCAGACTTGTTCAAACAAGCAGTGAAGGACTATGTGAAGCAGGAACTTCCAGTTGTAGGAGAAGTTAAACTTGTACACAGTTGACCTTCTCACATCACCACCATATTCCATTTGGGTATATGTGTCATCCAGGTCTGCTTTGGGGAACTCTGTAGGAGAGCCTTTATCATGAAGCTCTAGATGCTCCTTGATGATATGTTCAGATATGATCAATTCCTGACCACAAATGCTCGACCTAAGAACCCTAACCCCGTTCAGGGTTACAATCTGTCAATTTTCCCAAAATTCGACCTATGGTTCGAATAAACAGTGGGATTGACGGTTAGTGCAGTGAAGTAGGTGGATAGGGTTAGGAAGGAGATAATTTCTGAAAAGTCTGCATCCTTGGAAGAGTCAAGGAGTGCGACTTGGTTATGAGGGTTTAGTGCCATTTTTGTGAGAAAGTTTCTGAGAAATGAGTTTGAATTTGGGTAAATTGAAGACGAAGAAAGCTTTGGGTAGTGAAATCGGTAAAAAGATTAAACTAGTTGAGTCGGAAGTATTTTAAATGGGTGAAAATGGCGGATTGATAAGGTGAAGTGATGGTTTGGGGTATGATGTGACAAGGGCGGTAAGATGAAATCTATTTAAAAATTCCGACATCATTAAGAAAATATTTACCTTTTTACAGTGTGGGGCCCAAAAGATTTCCGTTACACAGTAAAGCTTTCTTCTGAGTATAAAACATTTCCGAAGGTAATCTTCTTCCGAAGCTAATCTTACTTCAGAAGGTAAATTTTACTTCCGAGAGTAAAAAGGTCTTTCTGAGTGAAGAAGTTTATAAGTTTCGGAAGTAGATCTGATATTTCATCAAATGCTTCTTCCGAGACTAAAAACTCTTCGGAAGATAAGATTTTCCAAGGAAAAATTTCTCATCGGAAGATATATATGACATCTTTCGAGGGTTAATTTCTCTTCGGAAGAATTTATACTTAGTAAAATATTGAAGTTAAACCTTTTGTAACAGGACTTAGATTGTTTTTAACAAAGAGAAGACACATTTTGAAAAGGTTTTCAAATGAGATGGACTAATCAATGTTTATCATCCCAATAGCTGTAATAAGATACTTGAATCTTTATTCATCAAATACTTTGGTGAACAAATCAGCATATTGTTTATTTGATTCAACTTTGATTAGTTTAATCAGATTTTTCTCATGAATATCTCTAATGAAATAATACCTGATATCAATGTGCTTTGTCTTGGAGTGCTTCACTGGATGTTCTGTGATGGAGATAGATTTTTATTGTCAATGTGGATAGGAGTACTCGTGAAGTTGAATTCATAGTCTATCATCTGGTTTTGAATCCACAGCTGCTAAGCACAACAACGCAGCAGCAATGTATTCAGCTTCAGCAGTAGATGTTGAAACGCAGGATTGCTTCTTGCATTGTCATGAGATGATCCTTCCACCAAGAAATTGATATCCTCCTGATGTTTATTTCTTGTTAATATTACAGCCATCATAGTCACTATCAGAATAGCCATAGAGACTGAAATTGTTGTTCCTTGGATACCAGAGACCCAGTTTAGGTGCTCCTTTGAGGTATCTAAGGAATCTCTTGGCAGCAACTAGGTGAGACACCTTTGGAGCAGCATGATATCTTGCACAGATGCATGTTGCAAACATAATATCAGGACTACTTGCTATGAGATACATCAGAGAACTAATGATTGCCCTATACTGATGTTGATCAGTATCCTCCTCCTCAGAGTCAGGACAAAGACTGTGATTTCTGGGTATAGGTGTCTTGTCTGGTTTACAATCTTTCATATCAAATCTTTCTAAAATGTTAGATACATATTTAGATTGATTGATAAAGAACCCTTCCTTCATTTGCTTTACCTGAATTCCAAGAAAAACGTCCATTTTATCTATAGAACTCATCTCAAATTTCTTCTTCATGATGCTTTTAAAGTCTTTGCACATTTGGTCATTTGAGGAACCAAATATTATGTCATCAAAATAGACTTGTACGAGCAAGATGTCTTTCCCAGACTTTCTTATAAAAAAAGTCTTGTCAATGGTACCTTTGGTGTATTCATTCTTTATAGAAACCAAGACAAAGTCTCATACCACAACCTAGATGCTTGGTGCAGCCCATAGAGAGCTTTATCTAATTTGCACTTATAGTTGGGGTGTTGTGGGTCTTCAAATCCTGGAGGCTGGCATACATAGACTTCCCTATCTATATTCCCATATAGAAAAGCACATTTGACATCAAATTGGTAGATAGTAAAATTCTTGGATGCAGCATAAGCAAGAAAGATCCTCACTTCCTCAAGTCTTGCAACTGGTGCAAAGACATCAGTGTAATCAGTTCCTTCCTCTTGAGTGTATCCTTGAACTACCAGTCTTGCCTTGTTCTTGATAATCAAGCCTCTATCATCTCTCTTGTTTCTAAAAAACCCATTTGGTGCTTATTGGTACTTGGCCGGATGGTAGCGGACATAGGTTCCAAACCTTTTGTCTTTTGAATTGAAGCAATTCCTCTTGCATTGATTCAACCCAGCTACTATCTTTCAAGGCTTCTTCTACTTTCTTGGGTTCCATCTGAGATAAGAAGCATTAGTACAGGCAGACATTCCCATTGTGAGTTTGTCCCCTTGTTCTCACGCCTTCAGAGACATCTCCAATGATGTTCTCAGCTGGATGAGTGTTGTGAATCCTAAGCCTAAGGATCACATCTAGTTACAAAGATAGATCCAAATTGGACATATTTTGTTCTGGAACTTGAACACTTGGACCAGCTGTTGTTTCATACTCATTCAATGAGGACTGATTGAATGAATGAGAAACAACATCAGTATCAGTTGGCTGTGGATCTGCATTGACAGTTTTCTGTTCCTTCAAAATGCTACTTCCATCAGCTTGGTGTTGTGCAGTGTCACCGGATGAGTTTTGAGGCTCACTAAGTTGACAACTTGTTGAAGCTCCACTATCTCTTGAGATAGTTATGCTATCAGATCTGATAACAGTGGGAGCTTGATTTTCTGCAACTCTTGGAGAACTTGGAAGAGGTCTGGGTAACTCAAACAGTTGGTCATCATCAGAATCACTTTTAGTACCTGTTCCAGCTGAAACATTCTCACAAGAAGGTTTAGAATAGTTTGAAAACAATTCTAAATCAAAGATATGATCAGGTCCATTCCCCCTAACACAAGCAGTTTTCTCATTGCCAACAATGTTGGATGATTCCTCAAATTGTTGATTTTTAATGTTATAAACTCTATAAGCAATAGAGTTGGAGGAATATCCAACAAAGATAGCATTATCCGACTTTTCAGCAAATTTTGCCAAATTGTCCTTTGTGTTAAGTATAGTACACCTGCTGTCAAAGGACCTAAGAAAGCCAATGAACTGTGGCCTCTTGTTCCATAGCTCATAAGAGGTTTTTCCATGTGGCTTAACGACAAGAACCCTGTTCTGCACATAGCATACAGTGCTGACTACCTCTGCCCAGAATGTTAGAGGCAGCTTTGAATCAGCTAACATAGTTCGAGCAACCTCAATAAGTGTCATATTTCTCCTCTCAGCAACACCATTTTGTTGAGGAGTTCTAGGAGCATTATATTGTCTGGCAATTCCTTTTGAGTTACAGAATGAGTCAAGAACTTGATTCTTAAACTCAGTCCCTTGATCACTTCTAATTATTTTAACCTTGTGTTCAATTTGATTTTCTATTTTAAGAATAAAAGATTTTAAAGTTTTAACTGTTTCATCTTTAGTTTTTAAAAAGAATACCCATGTGAATCTAGTAAAATCATCAACAATCACAAGGCAATATGATTTTCTTCCAATGCTCATTATACTTATGGGACCAAATAGATCTATGTAAAATAAGTGTAATGAAGTGGTTATAGAGTTAACTACTTTGGATTTATGATATGCTCTATGGTGCTTTCCTTTTTAGACGTGCAAAACAGTTATCTTTGCAGAAAAATTCCTTTTTAGGCAGACCATGTACCAAGTTATTTTTAACCAATTTATGCATGGTTTTAAAATTGACATGACACATTCGTTTATGCCACAGAGTTGACTCATCACCATCAGCTTTGGAAAGAAAGCATGATACTCTACCCAATGGGGAAGCATTGTTCATATCCAGCTTGTACATATCCCCTTTCCTGGGAGATCTAAAAAGCACCAATTCCTGAGGAATTGTCATCCCGGGTTTGAGGATAATGTACTCATGTTTTGTGAAAAGCATTTGGTGCTTTTGATCACAAAACTAAGAAACACTTAACAGATTGTGTTCAAGCTGTTTGACAAAGTGTACTTTGTCAACTCTTAACTTGTCGCTGGATACACTTCCTCTACCAGAAATGTATCCTCCAGCCTTACCTCCAAATTGAACAGGACCTCCATCGAAATGTTGAAATTGTTGAAGAAGAGATCTGTTCCCAGTCATGTGCCTGGAGCATCCACTGTCTACAATCCATACATTGTTATTCTTGTCATGTGGATGTCCCTACACATAAGGTGAAAAAGTTAGTTTTTATTGGAAACCCAAGCCTTATTAGTCTTGGGCTTTTCCAATAATGAGGATTTCATTGAACCAAAGTGTAAGCTTGGGGGTTCAATAGATGTTTGTGAAGAAGTGGTTTGGACTACAACATCTTCTTTGATCTTTCATTCCATCCCTTGGCTGATCATTGTAGATGAGCTTGTTGAAGCTTGAGCAGCATGGCATTCTTCCGAAGCTTCTTTCTTCTTGGAAGAAGCCTTCACCACCTTTTCTTCCGAAGTAGTTTTCTTCTAGGAAGGTTTTAAGGGAACTCTCTTGTTCTTTTGAATTTTCTTAGCCTTGTCTTCCAAAGCTATTTTCCCTTTGGAAGAATGAGTTTCTTTCGAAAGCAACTTTGCTTCGGAAACAAGTTTTCCCTTTTTCATCACTTGAACCATGTGATAAGGTCCAAATGTGAAACCCTCCTTGACTCCTTCTTTCTTAACATTATTTGCATAATGTGTGCTTGCAGGATTGTAATAACAATCTTTGGCTATATGGTTTTGCAAACTACATATTATGCATGCAATGTTAATCTTTTGAGAATTTAAAGACTGTTGTTTCTTGCTTTTCTTGACTTCATCAACAGTCTTTCCTTTTAATTTCTGATCCTTCTGCAGGACAGGTGTGCTGGTACTACACATCTTTCCAGGATCAGAGTTTCCAACCACTTGGAAACCAGCTGAAATGAATACACCCTTTTGTTTTGGGTTTATTTTCAACTTGGACTCAGCCACTTTCTTAGCAGTCTTTCTGGCTGCTTTAGCTCTGTTTCTTCTAGCTTTGGTGGTTAGGGGTTGATCATCACTGGTGGATGAGGTTTGATTTACCTGGTTCTTCCCTGTGATGGTCTCCATAGTTGCAACACTTTTTAACTCATAGGAAGGTAGGTCAGCAGATGGAACCTCTTGTTCTTCAGTCCCACATCTTGGTTGTCTAATAGACTCATAAGAGTGTGGTGGAGCAATTTCATTGGTTTCCAACCCACCTTTGTTTTGATAATAAAGTTTTAAGTGAGAGGATGATGCAAGAATGGCTTGGAAGTTTTGCTCAGAGATAGCATGCTTCCTTGCTTGAGCCTCAGCTATGACAAGCTGGGCTTGAGCCTCAGTTAATTTGAAGATTAAATCTTTGATTTGAGTCTTGTAGTTGGTATGTTCATGTTTTAACAAGAACATAGTTTTCTCTAACTCTTCAATTTTATTTTGATATTCAAATTCAGCCCTTTTAAAATCAGATTTTAGGATATTTAAAGACTTAATATCAGATTTAATTTCCTTATTGTAGTCCTGATACAATTTAACTTTAGCAATGCAAGCTGGAGTACTAAGCTGTTCAAATACCTTGCTGTCATCAGTTCCAGCCATCAATGCTTGAGCAGGAGTCACATCCTGTACCATGAAGCTCCAGTCAACTTCTTGAGCTACAGTAGCTTTATGTTGTTTAGTTGACTTCCTAGTGGCTTTAGGTGTAGAAGGATGTGTGGAGGCTTGAGAGGTTCCCATATTTGATTTGTGAGCCTTGCATTCCCTGGAAAAGTGACCAATTGGTTACATTTGTAACATTTGGCCTTTGTCTTGTCAAACCTAAACTTGCTTTTAGTTGGGTTTTGGGGAAACTACCTTCCAGTTCTTTTGAAGAACTTCTTTGCCCTGTAAGTTAACAGAGCCATCTGTTGGACAATGTTCACATACTTGACATCATCTGGGCTAAACATTCTAGATCATCAAAGCAAAACTGAAAATCACTAGAATATTCATTTCCTGAGACAAAAGCACAACTGTCCTGGAAGGGACTTGGTTGAGCCTGTTGAGACCTTGGAGTCTCAAAGAATGTAATGTATGGCCCAAAAGAACAAGATGGCTGCTGGGAGTAAGTCAGGTACTGCTGAGGTTGGGGGGTCCTGAGCCTTCAGCAACCATTAAAGCGTTGCTAGCAGGAAGGGTTGAGGGTCTGCTCACCTGGTGGCCTTTCTTGCTCTATATCTCTAAACGGTATCCATCAAGGATGCCATATAGTTCAGTCATGGTGAGGGATTTCAGATTTTATGTCCTCTTGATAGAGACACAGTAGAACGTCCACTCATTTGGGAGAGCACTCATGAACTTTCTTGAGATATCTCTCATCTCAGGAGACACTCCCATGGACTGAAGTGAAGAAATGAGAATCATGTACCTGAAGTATTGCTGGCTAAAGGTCTCTCTAGTAATATAAGTGAAATTTTCAAATTGTTGCTTCAATGAGTTAGAGTCATTGGAGCTTGAATGCATCTGAGTCAAAGCATCAAAGAGTTCTTTGGTTGACTGGCAAGTCTCAAAGCCTATCATGATGGAGTTGGGTATGGCAGACATGAGAACAGTCATAGCTTTGCTGTCAATGTCCAGCCGTTTGTTGTCTTCATCAGAATAATCTTCAACTGCCTTCTCTATCATAGCACCATTTCCACCCGGTGTTGTAACCTTTGGCTTATAAGGACCATTGGTGATAGACTTCCACATCTTGTTGTCTTGATATCTGATGAAGCCTTCAATACGTTTGCTCCATGATCTGAAGTTTTCAGGGGTGATGATAGGTGCTTTGGTCATCGTCCCCGGTTCACATTCAGACTTTTGGTTGAGGGCCATTTTTTAGTGTGGTGAAAGAATGAGTGAAGAAAAGGTTGATTTGGATGGTAAGATCTCACAATCAAGACCCTAAAAAGCTCTGATACCAATTGCAGGATCGGTTTTGGTCACTCAACATTTATGTTGTCTCTCAAACTCACTGAATCACACTCGGTTAGATGATGAAGAGTCCCTCTAAGAGTTGATAATAATATACTAAGTAATCAAAACACAAGAAGATAAATTTCAAGGTACTTGTATATATTACTTCTCAACTCAAAGTATTACAAGACTCTTACAAGCATATTACATGAGTTACAATGAGAAACTATATATACTACTACCTACAGCCGGATATACTTTGATACCAGCTGGAAACTTATAACTAAAGCAAATACTACATTGTTAAAGATAAGATATCTTAGATAAAATATTATCTAAGATTTGGTAGTCATGACATGTCCATGACTTACCTTTTGTCACCAACTAAAGTTGGTAACTGTACTAACTGATAGGGAATGAACAGTGAAATAAAATATGGTCAACTACATGGGCGTGAGAAAACACCATGCAGTATATCAGAGATTGCAGCAGAGTGTCAGAAGGACCATACTTATGTTCACTGGTTCTTAGTAGGTTCTTATGAAGGTTAATTGGCTTCGGATGAACAAGTTTTTCCGAAGCCACTTATACTTCAGAAGAGACTACTTCTTTCGAGGCTTGAGACATTCTTCAGGCCTTCATACTTCGGAAGTCATTGTCTTGATTTCTTCTAAGTGTTGAACTTTGGAAGAAGGAGGACTTTGTCTTCGGAAGCTCTTTTGAAGCTCAGCATTTGCCTTTGGAAGCTCTTCATCAGTTGCATCAAAATTGTTTAAGTGTTTGTTTTGATTGTACCAGTCTTACTTGATCCAACAACAACAAGAACAACAATCACCCTTCTGGCAACCAACAATCACTGCTGGCAACCACCACTATCTCCCACCCTGTCGGCCAACTTTTCCAACCGGCAAACCACCACCACCACCATCACCCTTCTCCACCACCACTAGCACCTAATCGACGGAACCACCTCCGAACGAACCACTATCGGTATCCTCACACCACCACATCATCGGCCCATCATCGCAACCATATACATCTAGCACCACCGTGGCATTGCACCATCGCCATCATCGCATCCACCACATATCTGATGACCACACCACACCATACCACACCGATTTCAATTTCGAGTACGGAGGTCATTTGGTGATGGTGGTGGTTATTTGTTGTTGTTTGATTTGGATTTCCATAGCCACCATCGTCATTGATATCATCAATGACGTTGATTTGGCCGGCGATGGTGACAATGTTGCTTGCGAGATGGGGACGGTGGTAAGCAATGAGGCGATTGGGGATAGGGATTGAATGGTGGTGGTGGTGGTGGTGATCATGGAGGGTGGTGGAAATGTTATAATGGTGGTTGAGTGGTGGGGGCGGTGGGGGATGGTTGTCGATGAAGATGCTACAGACTATAGAGATTAGGACGGTAGGGGTGCTGGAGTTCAAATGGAGGAGGCAATGGACTGCTGTGATGGTTATGGTGGCAGTACTAGAGAAAGGTGGTGGTGGAGTCACGATTAAGGTGGTAATGGTGGGTAGCTTTTAATTGATCATGGGACGCACAAAATTTTTAATTCCTTTTAGGTTTTTTTAAATTTTGAGGGGTATTTTGGTATTTTCACATCCAATTAACTGAGAAAATAAATAGAAGTTAGTGTCAGAAACCAATCGTATTACGGTTTGATAAACAACTGGGACCAATAATGTAATTTCTCAAAAGTTGGGACCAATCCTGCAATATGAATATACCATAGGGACTAATCATGTAATATGGATATACCATAGGAACCAATCATGTAATTAACCCTATTTATTATTATTGCTATCATTGTTTAAAACATATTACACAATATGTTATTTTAGTTATAAATACTAAAATTATTTAATACCAAAATATTATTAAATACTTATTATCACTATGACTATATTTATTATTATTGTAATTGGTTTCTCAACATATTAATAATATGTCATTAACTAACAAATTTAGTCATACATACTAAAATTATTGAATACCCAAAATGCCCCTTAAAATATAATAATAATAATAATAATAATAATAATAATAATAATAATAATATAATAATAATAATAATAATAAAAAACATTAATAATAGTTATTATTTTATTGTTGTTATTACTACTATAACATAAAAAAATATTTAGTAATTATATACTTAAATATATGAATATGATAATACTAAATGTGAAAAGTATTTAATTACAAAAATATAAGTAATGAATATAATATTAAATGTTAATTTAAAATAATATTATTAACCCAAGTGGTTAAGATGAGGTTCCCATAACATGTAAATATCGAAAGGTAATAAGTTCAAATCTCACTCTAAGCAAAATGCTTAGAGTTGAGTCATGGAGTTTTCTTAGTAATGAGTTTCCTTCTGAGTGGGTTGAGGGTGCGGTCCCGACCGAGAAACAAATAGGTGTGCTCGATTAAGATAACACATATTCTCCGAAACAGGGTCTTACATTTTCCATCCAAAAATATAATAATGATAATATTTATGTAGCGAATTAAATAATCTCACATTAATAAATAATATATTATTAATGTATATTAAATAATATATTAATTAGTAAAAGTTTATTAATATGAACAAAATAGGAATGATGACATAAAACATGTGTACTATATGATTTAAAAGTTGTATTAGATATCTTAAAAGTTTAAATAAATTACAATCATATTCATATAAAATGCTTATATAAGTAATATAGATTATCATATGCGTTTTACTTTGATGGTTTCCTTGTATATTTTAGTGTAAACCAAACTCACACAAATTGCCCAATAGAAAAACCAAAGACGTGGTGGTAAAATAATATAAAGAAAGTTACCCAATAATTTGTATTAATGTTTCATTAGAGTGAACTTATAATATTAATATGAATGGGAAATAAAAGAAAGAAATATAATAAACAAATAAACGTAGTGATACTGATTGGGTTAACAAAAATCATCAATTTTAAATCTTTATAGTTTAATTTAAAAAAACCTTTCACATCTCTTCTTTATTTTTGTAACATCCTAGAGAAATCCTACATCGACCGTAAACATGAGAGATTCCTGATTCATAAGGAATGTTTGGCCTCTAATATCATTAACGCGCTTTGGGTGTATTGGTTGTGGATGAGAGGAGAACTCCACAGTTAAGCGTGCTCAGGTGGAAGCAATCCAGGGATGGATGACCTTCCTGGAAACTTTTTACCCGGGCAAACAAAAGCAAATTTATGAGCTCCACATGGGCAAAGCGGACAATATTGGTGGTATGAGAAGCCGGGTGTTACAAAATATTATCAGAGCCACTCCTGTGCCGTTCGGGGGTGTGGGACAAACCTCGTTAGGTTGGTGAATCCCCGGGGGTATTCAAAGTGACACCTTAGGCCAATCCCACATCCATAGATGGGATGGTGGGGCAAACCTCATCGAGGACGATGAGTCCAAAAGGGGGGGGGGTGTTTGTAACATCCTAGGCGAATCCCACATCGGTCGTGGACATGAGCGATTCCTAGTTCATAAGGAATGTTTGGCATCTAATATCATCAATGCATTTTGGGCGTATTGCCTATAGATGAGAGAAGACTCTATAGTTAAACGTGCTCAGGTGGGAGCAATCCAGGGATGGGTGACCTCCCTGGGAAGTTTTCACCCGGACAAACAAAAACAAATTCGTGAGCTCCACGAGGGCAAAGCGGACAATATTGGTGGTATGAGAGGCCGGGTGTTACAATTTTATTCTTATTTTAATTATATAAATTTTTTTATGTTTTATATATTTCTCTTTCTCCCTCTCACAACCATTCACAAATATCATTAAAAAATAAATACAAAGGATGAATAGCGTCATCTTAAATATATGAGATTATTAGACTTTTTTTTAATATAGGGGTGACGATGAGGATGGAGCACTTGTTGTTAGAGTAAAATTGCATGAATTTTTATGTTCTCAATGTAGACATAGAGTAAGATCTATGGTGATGATAAGAATGCTCTATTACATTAACTAGTTTTACTAAACCAGTGTATTACACGGGTTGAATAAACAAAATATTAAACAGAAGAAAATTATAAATTATAAAATGATATACTAAAACATGATAAGATTGGAATTATATATAAGTGTCACACCCCCGCTAAAAGCGAAAACACGGGGATGTAACGAGACCGGGATCGTCATAACACATGGTAAGCGATAGAGAGCAATATAAATAAATGATGACTTGCGTGTCATGACGACACCCGACAACAAGGGGACTTGTGTCGTGTTTAGTCAATGTTCACGACAACATAGCCATACGCAACATGATAATGATAACACATATACACATATGATGAAATGTAAATGTTAATTCCCACAACCCGGGAACAAGTTTCAAATGTTGATAATTGTTTACATGCGTTAACATTGTTCAAAAAGATTGTTTATCAAACATGAGCTAAGTCCCAAAAATGCATCCTAGGGTCTCCACTAAGGCAGCACCTAGATTCCTGGACTTGCATGATTACCTGAAGATATGCTTAAAACGGTCAACATAATTGTTGCTGAGCTCGCAGGTTTATATAATAAAAATGTAAGTGATGCTGTAATAAATAAGCGCGTCGGAATACCGTGAATACAGTTATTACACAAGTAAATATCACATGACACATGAGCTTTGCAACCAAACCTAGCGACGTACACAAAGAAATGTCGGCATATATTCACCCAAGGCCGTTCCTGGCCACTGATGGTACCAACTAGTATACCATCGAACGAGGGTGGGGGTGTCAACCCAGTAGTACTACCAATACCTAACCGTCGGTTCCCACACTGGAATTAAATAGTTGCAAAGATAGAACCACACAGCAGACCCAAGCATGTATCAAATAGTACTTGTAACACAGTATCACGTTGATTCCTTGTATGTAAAATGTATGTAAGTTGTATAGCATAAAAATTGTGTAAGCATACTTTTCCCCCAATTTGTAAATGATGAAATATTGTTAACGCGTAAAAAGGGGCCACGAAACTCACTTGTTAGGTGGTAAGTATGTATGAGCGATGTATCCCAAATGTTGAATGCAAATAAACAGTCAAACACCTATTGACAGTTATTGTATAGCATTAATGATATGATATATGTATAAGCGCGCAATAATGATGGGTCGGTTCGGGTCGTATCGGATGGGTCACGTACAACACACGCAGACTGACACTCGTACTAGATCTTATGTAGATCCAAGTACAAGGCATTGTCGCCACTAATGATGATGTTTAAGAAAAAGTATCATTGTTTATTGAAGAAACATTGAATAAGTGTCAATAGTTATAAGTCAATTTGGTCGTTGTAAAGCGTTAGTTCAATTTGTTCAAATTAGTTTCTGTGCCCTTTCTCGCGTTGACTTTAATATTTGTGGCCGATCAATGGCATTATTGTGTTAGTGTTACCTTGACACCACACGACATACTCACGCCACGCAAGGGTTCAAACACACAATTTCAGTCGCATAACAAGGCCAGACGCACGAACTCAACCTCCATTCGTGCGAATAACCCTCAATCGTGCGAATCAGCTTCATTCGTACGATTGAGCCTTCATTCGTATGATGGGCTTCAGTCGTACCACACAACACCCAATCGCACGACTCAACTTCCATGCGCACGAATCAACCTTCAATCGTGCGATTGGACTCCAGTCGTGCGAATCACATTCATTCGCACACATTAAGTCGGTCACCTGACTCAATCGCACACAATCACTCAATCGCATGACTCAATCGCATACACTCAATCGCACGCATGACTCAATCGCACACAGACACTCAGTCGCACAACTCAGTCGCATGACATGCCTAGTCGCACAACTCAGTCGCGCGATTGACTCAGACGCATGATCCAGTCGCACGACCCACTCAGTCGCACGGCTCAATCGCATGGATGACCCAGTCGCCTGATCTGCAGAATCGCGACTGTGGTCGGGAGGAGCAGCCCCCGAGCTGCTCTAAACACGGGTTTTACACTACAAGGACCTCCAGAAACACTCAACAAACATACACAAGCAAAGAGACCTCACACGCACCCATACGACCTTGTATGTTTGGGTTGAACCCGAACACCCGAAACCCTAGTTTTGGACAGCCATGAAAAGGCTAGAAAACGGACAACCAAAGACAACTACCTGCTAGAAAGGGGTAGTCTAGGCTGTAGACGGTGTCAAGACGAAGAAAACAAGACCTCTCGGGTTGGATTTGGTGCTAAAATGGAGATTTGTGTGTGGAGAGGAGATGAGGATGAAAGAAGATGTGAAATGGGGATTAGGGCTGGTATGAGGGTATTTATACCCAGCCCAAGTTTACAAAATTACAAGTTAGTCCCTGCACTTAACCCCCGAGTTTTCCCAAATTTTGTTGGTTGTGAAAAACGACTTTGTTAGGTGTTTATTATAATTGTAAAAGTTCATTTAATGTTGTCATGACTTAAGAAATGGTTATATTAAAACATTTATTATATTTATAAAATGATATATTTAACGTTTTCAAAAATGAAAGTTTTAAAGGTCTTTTTGAGGTCATCACATGGTTTTTAACGAATGCACACACAACGATAATATTGCACACATGATATCCACATAAAGAGTCAAGTAATGATGAGGGATGACCAAACATAGAATAGATGACGGACAAACACGTTAATTGACGGACCTTAAAGTGACGGATGTCACAATAAGTAATAAATATAAGTAATGAAATAATAATATGAACTTTTCAAATTTGTTTGTTTTTTTCAAATATAAAGTAAACATTTTGTTTCAAAACAACGTTTTTAAAAAACTTACATTTTTAAAAATTTCCTTACTATAACTTCTATTTTAATTATTTTTTATAGAAAATTACTTTAAAAACCAGTTTTAAAATATTACATACAAATAATTTGATTTTTAAAAAAAAAATATTTTTATAATAGAAATAACATTAATAAAAATATTTTTCTTAATTTATTAGAAAACTAATTATAATGTAAAAATAAATAAATAATATTATTAGTAATTAATGTAGTTATTTAATATGAGAGAGAAGCAGGAAAAGTTTGATTAGAATGAATGTGATGTTGACATGTGCCACCCCATTTACCCTTTTATTAGAGTAGAAAGATTGTCTGACGTATAATTATTTTTGGTAATCATCTTTAAACATATTAATTAGGGAATCATTGTTGTAGTAAATTCGCATGAATTTTCATGTTTCCCTTGAATGTAGACATCTATCTATACTAGTAAGGAAATGTTTTTAGAGGCCACATAACATAATTCTAGGGCTATTTTTCTCTTCTAATAAATATCAAATTAACTACAAATAATATTATTTAATTTTTTTTATATAAAATATTAAATTAAAAAAAGAATGATCTTTCTACAAATGCAATTCGTAAAGAAATAATTTTTTGTAAAAAAGAGTTTTTCAAAAAATATTAAACTTTTAGAAAACACATTTTATTACAAAAACTATGACTTTTAAAAAATAAAATTCTTATGAAACAAAAACAATTAAATTTCAAAGTTATAATAAAAAGTTATTAAAAATGACACTTTTTTTAAAAATGGTTTGTTTTGAAACAATTTGTTTAAAAACAAGTTTTTAATTTGAAAAAAAACAAAAATAAAAAATAAACAAAAAGTTTAAAAAATAATATTGTTATTTTATCATTCGTACGTAATGTCAATCATATAATATACCAAAAGTCCTTTTAAAAATTCGATAATTTTTGTTACTATCTATTTAATATTTTATTTATTCAATCCGTGTAATACACGAGGTACTAACCTAGTAGAAAATATATATTGGTGCTGATGTGAATGCTCTGTTACATTAATTGTCTTGTGTATATTTATTTTTGGTAAATCATCTTTAAACATATTAATTAGTGAATTATTGTTGGAGTAAAATTACATGAATTTTATGTTTCCCTTGAATGTAGACATAAAAGAAGATATATTGGTGTTGATGTGAATGCTCTATTACATTAATTGTATGATGTATATCTATTTTTGATAAATCATCTTTAAACATATTAATTAGTGAAAAATCTCTATGTAGTTAAAAACCCATGTAGATGTAATAAAAGTTATTTCAATAAATTTCCAAAACGTACATTTTAAAACTCTTTTTTTAATTGAGTATTTCTATCAGTATCTCTCTTGTTTATTCATAGCTATTTTTGTAATTGATTATATAAATTATATCTAGGATATTAAACTTTAATGCGAGATTCTTCAATAAAGTCTAGTATTATAGTGATTTACTTTATTAATGATGGTTATACTATAATTTTTATTTTAACATTAATATATTTATGGTTATTGCAAAATTCTTTTCATCCTCAAGTCATGATTACAGATAATTCATCCAATGCAGCTACTACTTAAGCTATAAGTACAAGTAGGACACCTAACATGACTACAAATAAATCACCCAACCAGTTACTCCTTAAGCCATGAGTACAAGTAGGACATCTAACATGATTGCACCTTAGCCCATTACTTAAACAAGGCCACCCAAAGATGCTACTCCTATAAATACAAGCCACATGACACCTTTTTATTCTATGCTAGAGTCATTTCTCCTTTACCAACCCTCGTCTCACATCAAACCAAGGCTCCATCCAAATTCACTGATCCTCTAACCGGATCCTAATAACATGCTCCTACCTGAGTACCTGGCTCATGAGTTCTTAAACCATGGCATGTTTTTCGAGGGGGTTATGATCTAGCTCAAGCTAATGCTCTACCAAATTTTATAAATTATTACAGGGCAACGAAGCAGTTGAGCCATGGTTATGTTAACAATGCTAAAGGACAAGAAAATGTTGCTAAACCAGAACCATAAGCATAACCTAAGCTGCAAAATCTAAGCATGCTTGAGCCTCAAGTTAAGAATTAAAGGTACGCTAATGTGTCTGAGTTGCTCGTGTGTGGGGACGTGTATACACCGGGCATCATAGACCCATCACAACTTTCTCGTTACTTGAACCTCAAACTGATGAGAAATGAAATCATAAGGAGTTTAAATAAGTTGGAGTTATTTTAATAAAATGTTAGTTGGAATGTTGGTAATATGGTTATGACATTGATAATGACATTAGTTTATTTTAATCTTATAAAATGTTTATGATAATTGATATTGTTTTTAGCTTCTTTTGATCCTTTCAAATAGTTGTGAGCAATGTTGTTGAGACCGGATCGGACCGGCCGGTCCGACCGGTTCAACCGCGAATCGGGGGCTTGTCCGGTCCGGTCTGGTGTGATTCGTTTTGTAGTGGTCGAACCGGCCGGTTCGTCCCGAACCGCTGGTCGGACCGGAAAACCGGACCGGTTTGGACCGGTTTTCGTTTTTTTTATTTTAATGAGTAAAAACGGGGTGTTAAACCATAAATTAGTACGTCGGATATATAAATATAGTTAAGTTTTATATATAACTATAAAATATATATATATATATATATATATATATATATAAATCATATATAAATTACTTATATTTAATTACATGTATAAATATAATTAAAATATAGTTAAATCCGGTCCAACCGGTCCGACCAGTCCGATCGGTCCGACCGGTCCGACCACCAAACCAGTAAGGCGTCCGGTTCGATGTCCGATCCGATTCTGAAAACATTGGTTGTGAGATTTATAATAAAGTTAATCTATTTTGGAGACGTTACACACCTTACAACATTACATACATTATAAAACTCTTGTTAAATTATTACTTAATAATGTAGAATTTTATCATCCGTAATCCACGTTTTGATAGGACTCGAATAAATTAATTTTATTATCAATCTCATAACCGTCTGATAGGATTAAAAGAAGCTAATAATAATATCAGTTATCAAAACCATTACAAACAAACAAACAAACATACCCAGTAAATCCCACTCAAGAGCAGGGTCTGGGGAGGGGTGGTTGGTGGCGAGTCTTTCCTCTATCTTGGAAAATAGAGAGACCGCTTCCGAAGAGACCCCCGACTCAGTAAGGAAAACAATAACCGTAACAATTATGGTATACAGCATACAACACACAGGTAAAGATCACATAAAAGCTGAGAAATTGAGTACGACAGATACTCTTCAAGAAACGCGAGAAAGGGGCAGATTAAAGAAAACAGGGGTCCCGCAACTAAGTCTACGACTACCCTTCCTACCCACAGATCCCGCTAAAGTCCTTAATTTTAATTCTACGCCTCCACGCACTCCTATCCTCGATCATGTGCTCAGAGAGGGCAAGTCTACCATATCTCGCCTAATTACCTCGTCCCAAGTCAACCTAGGTCTACCTCTACTCCTCCTACCTCTACGTTGATGTTCTCTACTGCTCTAACAGGTGCTTACGAACGGCCTCCGCTTTACGTGCCCAAACCATCTTAATCTTCCCTCTCGTATTTTATCTGTGATTACAGCCACCTCTAGCCTCTGTCGAAACACGTCGTTTCTTATTCGGTCCAATCTTGTGTGGCCACACATCCACCTCAGCATTCGCATTTCCGCGACCTCAATTTGTCTCTGGTGCGATTTTTTATGGCCCAACATTCTGTTCCGTATAACATAGCTGGACGAACTGCCGCTCTGTATAGTTTTCCTTTAGTTTTGCTGGGAACCTCTTATCACACAGGATCCCTGATGCTGCTCTCCATTTGCACCATCCTGACTGCACACGGTGAGCTACATCGTTGTGTATCTCTCCGTCCTCCTGTACGTACGAGCCCAAGTATTTAAACCTAGATGTCTGTGGTACTGTCATACCCGGATACTTATTTGGGTGTCCTCTTCATCCCCCCACTAAAGTTACAATGCATGATTCCGCTTAGAGCGACTTATCCTTAGCCTCTCTCTCTTAGTGCGGCTATCTCCATGTTCTAGCCTCTCGTAAGCACCTTTTTGATTCTGATATTAAGACGATATCATCCGCAAACAGCATGCCACGGGACTGGTCTTGTATAGACTCGTCATCTCATCCAACACTATTGTGAAGAGAAATGGACTCAATGCCGATCCTGGTGTAGTCCCACTTCCACCGGGAAAAGTCTGTGTCTCCGACTGGTGCTCGCACACACGTTTTTGCCCCTTCATACATATCCATTATTATTTTGATATACCTCTCTGGTACCCTTCTAAGTCGTAGACTTCCCAAATGAGTTGAGCGGCACACTGTCATATGCTTTTTCTAGGTCAATGAAAACCATATGTAGGTCCTTTCTTTCTCTATATTTCTCCATTATCCTTCTTATGACGTGTATGGCTTCTGTTGTGGAGCGTGCCTGGCATAAATCCAAATGGGTTTACCGTTATCTGGGTTTTCGTCTAATTCTCGTGTCAATAAATCTTTTCCCATAGTTCATCGTGTGACTCAATAGCTTAATTCCCCTGTAATTTGGCAAACATTGTACATCTCCTTTATTCTTATATATGGGGACTATGAAATGCTTCTCCAATTGCTCTGGCATCCTCCCGGTTTTGACGATAGTGTTGAATAAGTCTGTAACCATTCCAGGCCCTCGTCTCCTAGGCACTTCAAACTTCAATCGGTATGTTGTCTAACCCTACTGCCTTAGCCCGCCATTTTCTTCAGCGCCCTCATAACTTCGTCGACAGTGATACTTCTACAATAACACTTGTTTTGTGGTTTGGTTGGGTTGTTTTATCGATGCAGATTGTGATTAGGTTCGTTATGTTGAAAAGGTTATCGAAGTAAGTTTTCCATCTCGCCTTGATGTCGTTCTCCTTCACCAAGACCTTTCCATAGGCAGCCTTATAAACTTTACCATTCTGAGGTCTTGTCTTCCCCTCTCTTGCCCTGGAAATCTTAAACATGTCATATTCTCTTCTTTCGTCTTTATAAACCATTTGATAGGATTAAAAGAAACTAATATCTTCGTCAATCTTATAAACATGTTACCATCATTTCAAACAATAAAATTTGAATAACTTTAACCTATATAAACCTGTTATGAAATTCATTTATTTTTTGATTTGGGGTTCAAGAAACGAGCAAGTTGTGACGGGTTAGCGATGCCCGCTATATGCAAGTCCTCACTCATGAGTCGTCTAAAACAAAGAGGTATGGTAGGTGGCTATTGATGTCTATATCTATCAATATTTAGATGAGTTTTTTTTTGTAATGATTACACTTAGAGGCTTATACTTAGAGGCTGATGCAACCAAAGAGGTCTCAGCATGCAACACTAAAGTACAAGAAAGTTACTTCGGAAGATTTACACAACTCAGGAAAATATGTTAAGTGAAAAATCTTCCAAAGCCAATTGACCACATCTTCATAAGCCAAAGATGAAGTCTACCGAAGCTTCAAAGAAAAAGTCTTCGGAAGCCAAAGACTGATTTCTTCCGAAGACAAAGAAGACATGTTTTCTCTAATCACCTTTTGACAAAAGCTGAACTACTTTCCGTTGCCAACTTTGAAAATTCACCAACTTAGATAAGTTGGTAAAAAGGTATGTACTTTTGTCATCATTAAATTAAGGTCATTGGTCCGTAACTTTCTACTTTTATACATTTTATCCTTTTTGTAATATATTAATATGTGAGTTATGGCATGTCATAGTCACTAGTCAAAAAACAATCTGTCTTTTGACTTTACATTTATCTTGTTGTCTAGATTAGTGTTTCCAGCTGGCTTTCAAAGTATAGCCAGCTGTAGGATGTAGTATAAAGAGTTGTCTCAAGTACTTGTCTTTCCATATATGCTTTGTAACACTTGTAATATAACTTGAGAGTGATATACATCATTCTTGAAAATCAAATATTATCTTGTTCTTGTTCTGTCTCATATTTACTTGTGTTCTTAGTATCATCAATACAAACCCTGTTCCTTATTTGATCTGTTAAATGTTCTAAGTCTCTTCTCATTGTGAAACTGTTGCATTGACCCCCTTTAACGGTCCTGCAATTTTAGAATAACTTTTATATTTTTATATAATGGGGATGCTTGATTAGATGAATTATTTTAGAACTAGCTTTAGTAACCACGTGTATTACACGAGTTAACTAAACAAAATATTAAATATAATAAAACTTTATTAATTAAAAAATTAATATTTTAAGATAATATTTGATTGAAATCTTTCTTATTATAAATATAAAAAAATTTCAAAACAAACGCTTTAAAATGTGTTTTTAATTTTTTTTATTATAATTCGCAATTTTAGTTATTTTATATTTATAAAAATTTTACTTTTTGAAAACACTAAAGTTATAATATTCCGTATTTTTAAAAAAAACTGATATTTGAGAAAAAATTTCTTATTAAATAAAAAAAATTATCGCTAGATTAACATTAATAAAAAGATATATTTCTTAATTTATTAAAAAAATTAATCTAAAGATAAATTAGATTATACTATTAGTTAATTAATGTGATAAGGAATGTGATGCTGACATGTGTCTCATTTAGTTACCATTTTATTAGAGTAGTTAGATTTATTAGAGTAGGTAGATATAGAGGTGTTTAAATATATATGAATCCAAGAATTTGATCCAAAAATCCGAATCCGAAATAACCGAATTTCGGATATCCGAAAATTCGGATTTGGATGGTTATTTTGAAAAGTTTTGGATATTCAGATTCCGATTACCCGAAAACTAAAAAATATTTTTTTTATTTTTTCATCTTTTAAACATATTTTTGTTTTTTGAGATTTTTTAGTGTAAATTGGCACTTTTATGATATGATTTGGTTTTTTATATTATTTTTATAATAGCATATGTCTAATTATTGTAAAAAATGAATTTCGAATATCCGAATTACTATCCGTATCCGTAATTTCGGATATCTAAAATTTCGGATACGGATACGGATAGTGATTTCTAATATCCGAAATTTGAAACACGCTAGGCAGGTATAATGAACTCTAACCTTGAAATTCATGATTTCTATTCGATGTTTCTTTTGAATGAAGCAACCAAAAATTCTTAATTCCAATTAATTCTATAAAGATTTAGACAAAATGTTTTTTCTATTGAATCTGATGGTTATTTTGTATTATGTTGTGTTGTATTACGTTATATTGTGTCATTGCGTGTTATATTATGTTACTTCATGCCATATTATATAATGTCATGTAACATTTGCCCCATTTTAAAAATTGTAAACCCGAACCCGAATCCATTTGAGTCAATACAGAAAATCAAATTAATTATGAGGTCATTAATTTACTTTAGTGTTTCAAACATAATAATTATGTCATTCTATTATTTATACAATGATTGTTTTTCATAATCTTATTAGTTTTCATAAAGAACTATAACTCTTAAACCACATAATTTCAATAAGTTAATTTTAAAGTTTTACAAAGAGTTATAGAGTTTATTATTAAGTATGGGTTTTGATTATAAAGTTATAATAAATATTTAAATTTTAAAGTTGTTATAAAGATTTGAAAGGTTTATAGAGACCTTATAAAATAATTTGACTTATTAATTTAAATTAAGGTTATCAAAGTTCAAGGTTTAATTTACAAATTTTAAAACTTGATTTAGTGGTTTTTACATAAATAACAAAAACATAAAACACCAGGGACCAAATTGTAATTTCCTTAAACACCCAACCCAAACCCCACCGTCGACTTCTTCCTCCCCTCCCCTCCGGCCATCTTCTCCGGCAACCTTCCGGCGACCACCAAACCACAATTCTAGGCCAAAATAAATCGATTAAACCATCCCAAACATCTCGCGTATCATTTCAAGACTTGACCACCCATCAATTCGAACTCAAATGTTGTCATGACTGACTAATTCGAAACCGAAACCTCCATTTGAAAACCAAATCTGTATCCATTCTACTCGGTCAAACTAGTTAATTATTTTACCCAAAACGTATATGAGATTATGGCAAGTTTAAACACCCAATTATTACAGTTTAAACCACACAATCATCTTTAAATCAAGTCGAAACCCTCGAATCAAAACCTTAACTCGACGATCATGAAACACTATGAATTGGAGCTATTAAATTGAGGGTAAACAACTCCTTCGATCCCTGGAATCTATTCGAGCATATAACTTTATACAAATTACACGCACTCATCCAATTCGATCATCATTCTCATCATGTTCCTGCGCAACTATTTCTGTTCTTAATTCTCATCCAATTCGACATCAAACAAGTAAGTTGAACACGTTCAAATACTCGATTATACATGGGTAATCAAAGCCCCATGATTGTATCAGTTAACATTATCGTTTTCACGATCAATTTGGATCAAATCAAAGCTAGGGTTCATGTCAATTTGGGGGTTTGTTTAAAATAACACTTTTGTTAACTAAAAACCAAAATAAAAGAGATGTGGGGCTTTAGCCCAATGGTAACACACGCAACATTCAAACAGGGGACCCGGGTTCGAATCCGGGCGCCCTACACCATTTTAAAACGTTTTTCTTTTGCATTTTTTATTTCCAGAAAATTAGCAATCTATTATATAAAAAAATTATTTCATTAAACAACCTTGACCTAAAAAAATTATTATTATTTAATTTTTTTGGAAATTATTAAAACAACTTAATTTTATATTTTTACTAATTATAAAAAAATCATTAATATTATAAAATACTAAAAATTCATTTATAGGTAATAAATTTTATTCAAACTATTTCGAATCATTATAATCCAATGTCTTGTAATAATAAAATTTTCTATTATTTATTTTTGACCAAAACTAAATAATTAAATATTAAATTGGTTATTTCTCACACTTTAATACTCAAACATTATTTAATCAATTTTTTTAAAATTAAATATTTAGATAATATGTAGTACGATAACTTCACAAACTTTTTCAATATCATTATCAATCTCAGTTTATCTATTTTCTAAACACATTATTCTTAAACTAGTTATTATAAACCCTCAAATCATAATTGTAACCCTAATTCATATCTATTCTTCAATCATTATATTGTTTTAATCTAAGACATCATTCCTTAGGGTAAATTCGTGATGGAACTGTTGGTGTCTAATCTTGCATATTATTCAAACCATATTAATATACCAAGTGAGTATTCATAGCCCTTTTTATATGTTTATGTTTGGGGAAATCATGTGATTCAATATTCAATCATTGTTATTCATTGTTATTTTATTTCATTTTAAATTCAATTCAAGACATGCTATGTTAATACTTGCAATTATGTGTTCATAGTTAGATAAACTTGATAACATGATCATTAATTCATGCAACAATGGTAACAATGATAGATCTATTGGTTTGACAAACCCATCCCATTTGTTTAGTCGCGTGGTGATTGGAACCGGAATCATTCATTCTATAAGGCTTCGTCTGCGGACCGAGTCAATTCAGTCACTAGGTTTGATTGTGTTGTTTGTCTTTTATGTTACACTATTGCATTATAAGTCTTGACATTGTCATGTGAATTGAATTGTTTTCAATCATTTAATCAATTTATATATGTATTCAAACCTGTGTTTACTCACCGGCTAATTCGTTAGCTGACTCGTTACTTTCTCATATGATTTCAGGATTGAAAATTAGTGGACTTCTAAATGCACACTTAGGATTTGGACTTAGTCAAAGTTAAAGACAAATTTCATTATGTTTTTAATTGATTGTATTGTATTGATTGATTAGTATTATTAAATGAAAATAACATTTAATATTATTTCAACGTATTTATTACCATGTGTTATGAGCAATCGATTCACATTCGTCCGCCCCCGATGATTTCGCCGTCGGTCGGGGTGTGACATGTCATGTCATATCATGTTACGTCATGTTGTCTAATGTTATCTCATGTAATATCATATCGTATCATATCATATGGTATCGTATCGTGTAAAAATTATATAGTATCATATCATATAATATCATGTCATGTTGTTCAAATAAATATAATATCATGTCACATCAAATCTTGTATCATATAGTATAGTATTGTATTATATTATATTACATTAAATTACACCACACATGTCATATCATTACTTATACTACAAATGTATCTTTATAGTTATCATATCTTTTTAATCACATATAATTATAACTCAATGTGTTCAAACATAATTTGCTAGTGGTACTGAAATATATAACTAATTTAATAGCTTTTTAATCAACTTTTAATAATAACTTAAATATGTTCAAACAAAATTTGCTAGTGGTACTGAAGTATACAACTAATTTAGAAGGTTATGATTTTATTATTAAAAATAGTATTAAATGTGTTTGAAAAATGTAGGTTATAAAATGTAACTAACGCCATCCATAATGTGCGTGTATGTGGATTCCACAAACCCAATTGAATCGTTCTTTAAACATGTTTAATATAAGGTCATCATAAAAAAACAACACAAAATAAAAACCAAACGTAGTAACACCATTACTTATACAAACAAAAAAATAAACAAATATCATGACACCTAACCATTGAATTACCTCTTGTTCTGTCCTCTTTTTATTTGCTACAACAAACATTATTATCACTTTAATCATATCTCCCGCAATCGAACAACAACGATTACCTACCTAAACAAAATATAAGATCAATCTCAAAGTAGACCCCAAACAAACAACACATGACAATAGTATACTTTAATAAAATAAAACCTGTTAACAATAGACCTTAATCAAACAAAGCGTTACAGCAGTATACATCAATCTCATAACATAGCATAGTCGAACAATGGTGCCCGTTTGAACAAAATGTTGAAAATTAATTGAAATCCCAGAACAAACCTCAAGCGAACATCATGGATTAGGGTTAACTGAAACTTTTAAATCGAAGTGTCCGATATCAATAGTTTTTTATGTGTTTTTTAGTTTTAATTGAACATTAATTGGTTAATTTGTTTTATTTGGATAATTAGAATGTTAAAAAAGACTAAAATACCCTCAATTTTTAGTGGATGTTTTAATGGTGTTAGTGAGTGGATGACAATAATATTTGATAACCTACAATGATTGAAATAACAAAAAAAAAGTTTTGAATTGAAATGACAAATTCAATGAAATGTTAGGGACGAAAATAACATTTTACTTGAATTAAAAAGGGTTGCTAGCCCAATAGTAAGTCATACGGCCTCCTCCCTAAGGCTACAAACGAACCGAACGAACACGAAGAAGGCCTTGTTCGTGTTCGTTTGTTAAGAAACTTGTTGTTCATGAACTGTTCACAAACACTTACCGAACGAGATTCTTTGTTCATATTCATTCATTAAGAAAATGAACATGTTCATGAACTTTTCACGAACACTTACGCAAAAGAACACAAATAAAAGCAAACGAACACAAACAACTGTTTATGAACATTACGAACATAAAGAAGTTCATTAACACAAACGAATACAAATGATTATATATTTATTTTAGAATAAAATTTATATTTTTTACAAACATTACACAAAATATAAGTACTTAACATAAATATAAAAAAAATACTTGATATAATATTCATAAAAATAACTAACACAAAAATTAAAAACATAAACGAACACATCAACGAACATAAACGAACACATTATCGAACGTACACGAACATGCATTAACGAACATAAACGAACACCTTATCGAACGTTTTAGGAACATTAATGAACGAACGTTGCTTGCGTTCATGTTCGTTCGTTTAACTAAACGAACGAATTTTCTTGTTTGTGTTCGTTCATGTACTAAACTAACGAACAAAAACGAACTTTCCGCCGAACGGTTCACAAACTGGTCACTGAACGTTCGGTTGGTTTGCAGCCCTACAATCCTCCCATCAACCCGAGTTCGATCATGGGGAGGTATGTTTTATTTCAACTTTTTTTAAAACCTTTTTAGTTTGTGTTTCTTAGCTTTTTAGAATTCTTTTTTCCAATTTCTTATTTAATTTTTTTATTGACTTTCTCTTGCTTTGATTCTGGTTGTATTTTTCTAATTTGATTTAGTTAATTTTTAGCTTTATTTTTTTAATTTGTTAAGGCTTTAGGATTTATAGCTTAGTTTGTTCTCTTATTTTAACATTACAAAATTTTAAACTCTAGATTATATCAATGTTTAGGACAATAAGTACGAATAAATTACCACATCCGTCGCGTAGCATAGTCGACGTGATTGTTTATAAATATGTTCAAAAACGTTTGTTTATCTATTGATTATACGAACGCAACATGATATATTTTCATTACTTTTTTCCTTATATATATAATAGTTTTAAAGATCGTTGGGTGCCTTCATGTTCCTATCGTATTAGCGGGAACATCAAATGCTAGTTCTTTACATAAATGATCTTATTAATCAATCCTTTGAAAGTCATGATTATGCATCTTGAGATTTTTAAATCGCTTTATTAGGTTTATGGACCGTTGGTTGTGCATAATTTTTATTGATTTTGGGTCTGGTCTTATGGAGATCAAGAAAGTTAACAGGTTCAAGAGAACTATTGGGCCGACCTAATTTAATGTTTTATGGCCCATTTATGTCTCTTGGTGAACATTTCTTTTACCCATGTAAAATCTATTTGTATCCCATTGTAATTCTAATATTTTCACATTTTTCGAGCTAATGAAAGAGAAATCCTAGTTGCAATTTATGGATGTAGATAGCGACGTTACACATGTGTTCTTTGTTTTATAACTGTTTGAGCTCGTGTAGATCTATATTTCCCTTGCGTTAAGCC
>CM046033.1:55361409-55521409 GCA_025215565.1 Flaveria ramosissima
AAATAAGCAACCGCTTAAAATGTCAATATGATCAAACGCTTGTTACCACTTCATCTGACATTGTCATCATTTTGACATGTAAATTATTATCTAATTGAATTTGAGGGTTTAGTATGGTTACCCCAAATTTGGTTATTTTTTTAAGAAAATAACCCTTCAGAAAAATAAATAGTAGTTTCAGTTGGTAATATTCTGTCAATATTTGAACACTCGTGTTAGTTAATTTCACAATGGAGGTGAATGCTAACTTATTTATGTTAGTTAATTTAAATAGAATTGAACAGTGACATACTTCAGTGAAAATATGGGTAGGTGATGTTAACTTTTTTGTTTATCTAATCGTAAAAAGTGCAAAAGTAAGTACCGTGATATATTTGTCTCACTTTAGCTTGAAAACAAGAACGTATTGTAGTTGAAATCTAGAACATGTTTAGATCAATTCTGATGTTTAAATTAGTGTATGATGAGATGCTTGTTCATCACAAGTCTTGTGCTAATTGGCGTATCTGCTTGTAACAGAGAGGAAATGGCAGAAGTAATGCAACTGATGCTGAGGTGGCATGCTTTTTCAAATCCCAGCATTGATTGGCTCCTAGGTAGCCTGACTGCTTTGGTTCTTGGTTAGTTGTGTCAAATTCTATTCTGTGATGGTCTGTTTTTTGTATTTGTCTGTAAACTATAAGTAATCATAAAGTTTCAAAACCTTTATCTTAATATTAATAGAGTTTTGAGTCCATCTTCACTTGTATTAAGTGTTCATTTATTTACAAAGGTGTGCATGGTTTGGTTCATTTAATCGGTTCTGGTTTTATCAACTAGTCACAACCGGGTTAAAAACATGTCTTTGGCATGGCAAATCTAAATCTTGTAGTTGTAAGAATCTTCCAAGATAGTGATATTTCTCACCGGTCCGAGTAGCCTACAAATTGGTTCAGGTTGCGGTTCCTGAACCAATTTGGGTTTAATTTTTTATTATAAAAATTGCAAATTCCAACACCTATTTATATTTTTAGTATTAAAACTACAAAAACATAGAAATTGTAATACGTTAGAGAAAAAGCATAGAAATTGTGATGCATTATAAATTGTTGATGTTTAATCATCGGCGTCATTGTTTGGTGTTTATACGTTGTTACTTGGTGTTTTATGTTAAAGTGAGTTTTTCATTGATAAGTGGATTGACATTTTTTTTGCTCTCTTTCTCGTGTATTTCTCTTTCAAGACTTGGAAACATATTGTATCCGCTACATATAAGTGATCCTCCAAAAATAAAGAGCATATATCTACATCTATAAAGTGAGTTTTAATATTCTTAAAAACAGATATGTTCAGTTATGACATCATCAACACAAAAGATTCAGTAAATCTATTCGTTGAAGATCTAATACTAAAACTAACATGAGAGTCAAGCATTCGAACAAAAGTATAGCATATTGGTTTGATGTTCCAGTTATAACATCATAACCGAAACAGGACATTAAATTTTGTTTTTATGAAAGTGGCGGTATTTTCTCGGTTTGGTTTTGTCGGTAATTCGGTTAATATACATACTTTTACTATTTTTGATGTTTTTTAGTAGGGGTGTATTAATTCACATGACATCCTACAAATATAAAGGAAAAAATTATTTATTGCTTTTACATATAGCTAAGAAAATAAAAACAACACAAATAAGATTAAACGAGCAATGTTGTCCGCATACACGTGTAGCGTCACGTTTGTGAATTTTGTTACATGTTGCGGGATGGACATTTTGTTACACGTTGCGGGATGGACAATAAGTAAATAAAAAGAACATATAGAAACAATATTATCATCCCAAGTTACGGCATACAAATTTCAACAATAGTAATTTAATGAAAGACTCGCTTATTATGGTGAAGTTGTGCGCTTACAAACCTCAATATGCATGTGCATCCTAATCATTTAAAAAAGTAATTAAATTAAGCATTAGAAATGAAAAAAGAAAGAATCATTTAAATGAAAAAATATTATTAGAAAAAGGCTAAAAGACTCAAAAAAGAAAAAAGAGAAAGAAAACACAAGAATGTGACTGATAGCCGGTTTGAACCCGTGTCAACTAGACATGTACAAACCAGGTTTTTTCTTAAACCGGTTTGGGGTCCAAACCGAAACCGGTTTGGTGAACGGAAGTCAAAACCGGTTTGGCCCCAAACTGGTTCGGGTTGTAAACCGGTCCAGATGGGAAAAAACCCAACCCTATGAGGTTTGGCCGGTTTGAAAACTGGTTCGAGCCCAAACTGGTTTGGGTTATATATATATATATATATATATATATATATATATATATATATATATATATATATATATATATATATATATATATACACACACACACTTCTTAATTTATTGTTATTAATAATATTATTATGTTAAGATATGAAAAAAACATAATTATATTTATATTTATTAAATCAAAAGCAATAAAACAAAAGTTGTGAGGATTATCGTTATTAATATTGTTATTAATATGATGGTGGTGGTAGTTGTTCTTATTATTGTTGTTGTGATTAATATTGTTATTAATATCATAATTTTGTTTAATGTTAAAGTATTCTATCATACGTTATTTGTTAATCAATACGACTTAACGTCTCAAAGTGAGATATATAATGTTACTTGTTACTTGTATGTTTGAATAATGTTATGATTTTGTTTTTAAAATCAAAGTGAAATATATAATATATAAAACATATAAACAATTTAAACAACATAGAATTTTAAATAATTGTTTTTAAAAACAAAACATTTAGTCTAGTCATTTTCCATTCGTTCGCTGCATATTTGGATACTTTATTCTTCACCTGTTATGTAGATACTCATCATATGCCGCTTTATCATCGGCCATTCTGGTTGTCAATCCGTTCTCTACCTCGTCCTCGTATAATTGTGCTTCGTATTCCAATTCTCTTTCAAGTGAGCATTTGTCTAGTACTCTTTCTACGACATCCAAATATCCCTTCAGGCAAATTGACATTTCATCCGCTTGGGGAGTGAGTCGAGTTCGTCTTATCAATATAGTTCTACCACTAACAGAAAAATCAAATTCCGAAGCTACCATGGAAGCTTTGATGGTTAGTAAATCTTGGGCTATGGTAGATAGGATGGAAAATTGATCTTCCTTACCTTTCCATCAAGCCAACAAGTCAAAAATTTTAAATTTTATGGAGTAATGATGGATAAAAAGTTTGCTCCACCATACCTACTGAGTTCACTACTTGGAGTGTTACCACGTTAACGTTTATTAAATTCATTCCTTAAAGTATTACATAAAGCAAACATTGAATCATTTGAACTTTCGGCATGTGCCGCATGACTCAATGACTCATGAATATGTGATGTTTCACCATGTTTTAATAAATAATCATCAAACATTTTTTCTAACTTTTGGTTAAAAGTAGCTTTTAAAATTTGACTATAAAATAGGTTTTCAACTTCTAAATCCAAATTAGAAGTAATTTTAACAAGTAAAGTTTCAACCCCCGGCAAATTTAAACAAGGGTTTAATGCAGGGGCACATGTAATAATCGGAGATATTTTTCAAAATACTTTTTAAGTTTTCTTTCATTGAGGGTATCATATTAAAATAAGGTCTACCCCTAAATGACATCTCATTTACTTTTCAAGTCATATATAAGTTTGGTGAAGTACTAACGGACTCGTTGGATAATAAACTCCAGAAAAACAAGTAGTTGCGTTTTTAAAAAGTTGAGGCATTTTGCTTATTTGTTCAATAACGGACCAGCCCAATGGATGGTAAGTATTTGTCTTTTCACGACTTACCAAACTATTATTAAAGGCTATTAAACTTTCTTTTTCTTTAATAGCATTTTCAAACATGTTACAAGCAGAATTTCATCGTGTAGGTACGTCCCAATTCGAACCTAAATATTTAGAATTTGCGTCTTTATAAAAATTGCGATATCTACTATATCTTTAATTATTGCTAAAAATATCACGTAACATTCTTTTAAAACCATCTTTAACTGTTTCAATCGTTCTTAAACCGTCTTAAACAACTAAGTTTATGATGTGCGCAACACATCGACTATGAAAAACACACCATCACACATTGATTTATATTTTAAATTTTGAATGTTCTATCGCAAGCATGTTATTTGACGCATTATCAAAAGATATAGAAAATATTTTATTTTTTTAATTTATACGTTCTTATAACTTTGTCAATAAGATAAAAATGTTTTCGTCGGTGTGAGGATAATCAAACAATTCAAACGCAATTATACGCTTCATCATTTGTCATGAATTGGGTTTAACACAATGGGCGGTGACATAAATGTACGAGTCCGGTGAACCGTGAAGAGTCGAGCAAACATCACTAGTTAAGTTAACACGTGTATGTAAATTTTCAAAATAAGATATTAATTAATTTTTAGTTTTTTTTCATATTTTTAAACAATCTCTTCTAATAGTAGCACGACTTACATTGGTGTAACGTGGTTGGAGAGTTCGTTGATTGAGTCGAGTCAAACATTCGTTGTCGAAATGTTTGAATGACAAGCTTTCTTTAATTACAAAATGCGCCATTTGCTCCCGAACCACATCAATGTTATAAGCCCAAACGTTTCCTTTGTTTGTCATCGAAGCTTGACCTTGAGATGGTTCACCTTCAACGCATTACAATATTTATGCGCAATGTGGTTTTTCAACGTTGTGTTTGTATCTTTTACGAAAAACTTATGGCAAAACTTGCAACGAGCGTTGTTTGTACCGCTAGTCATTTGATATAAATCGTAATTTCACCATATTTCCGGGTTCCTATTCGTAGAAAGGATTGCTACCACCACGTTGCTTGAGACGCATCACAACCAACGATGATTGAGCACTTAATGAAGCCATTTGAGAGAGTTGAGAAAGAAAGTATTGAGCGTTTTTGTGATTTTTGAGAGTAGAGATTTAAATTATTGTGGTTCATCCAATACATATATATACTAACCTAATGGGTGTATAATAGTAAAAATAACCACAAAAAAGGGTCAAAAAACACCTCAAACAGCTATAAAGCCGTTATACAACGACTATTTTTTTTAAACCGGTTTGGGATACCGGTTTGAGACCGGACCGGGTTAGTAAAGCGGTTTGAATGAGTTTAAGTCAATATGAGTTTGGATCAATAAATACAGATTAAGAAAAGAGGTCAGGACAGGATGGGTATGGGTAGGGTGTGCAAATGTCAGTTAGGTTCGGTTTTTATGGTCCACCAAAAACGAAATCGATTGTTCGGTTATAGAAATTTAAGCAACGAAACTGAGTGTCGGTTCAGTTATTGGTTTTTTGATCGGTTTTCAGTTTGATTATTTTGAAATTATAATCTTGGTTACGGAGCTTAGTTTCGTTGTTTTGAGGTTTTTTGAACATGTTCCATGCATACAACTACATGAAAATACATGTATGTTTCAAATACATAAAAATGCATGAAAAACGCATGAAAAATACATAAAAATATAGCTCTCGATTCAGTTTCAATTCTTTCGGTAACGGAAAAAATAACTTATAAAACATTCATAATTGGAACTAATAAGTGTTCTAACGGATTCAGGTACCGACCATCGACCCTCATGTACCTAGGCACACATTTAGTGAGACAAGTTTCCTACGGTTTCACAGCAATAGATCTATACTTCAGACGCATAACTTCATCATACCAATTAGACATATACATGTAGATACAGCCATTATCAAATTTCATGATATTTTATAGCGAGGTGAGCCACAAAAAGGCAAATAACCCTCATACCCAAAAGCCTTTATTCATTTGTGCAATATAAAAACCATCGATACCTTCATTTGAAGCATGTTCAATCATCTTTCTTCACGCCGTACAGCATTGGGATTTGAAACCATGTCCATCATCATCTTCTCGGGCGAGTCTTCCCAATTTGTGAACGTTTTTAAGTCAACCTACAAGGAGCAGTAAGAACGTCAGTAACAAAACCAAAAGAATGACATGGACTTGAGGTGTGCATAAGTCAGTTTGGACCCACACACCCATAAGATATGGACCAGGCTATGGCAGTGCTTCGGAAAACTGGTTCTCAATTCGGTTTTTCCGGAAAGAGAACCAATTTGGGTGCTTTTGAAACAAACTATTTTTCAAGTTACCTTTCGCCTTTGTTCAGTGAAAAGTTGTTCTCTCTTCTGGAACAGATTCTGAGCTTCCTTTACTTTTTCACCTCCTAGTCCCCATACTTCCACTTCCAAAACTTGAGCTTCTGTCGGCAAGTAACTCTACAGGAAACCAAATACGGGAGTTATGGAAAAACTGCTCTTTCAATAGGTGCTGCCAGGACTAGAGGGGACATATTCTACCCATTTATCTATGAATTAGTCGATTTAGGTTGTGTTTTATCTCTAGTAGATCAAACAAATAAACCAAACAAATTAGCTAAAAAGTATACAAGTCAAACGGGTCATAAGTCGGTCAAAGTATGGTGTCAATGCATAAAAAAACCTCCTAAATGATTTTGTTCATAAATTACATTATCATTGAAATAATATGATTTTTAAATTATATTTGAGGCATAACTATTTATAAAAGATAAAAACACAACCCGACCATTTTGACCAGTACCAAAAAATACCAGTTTTGACAGGTTACCTACCGTCCTTTTTTGTGACCTCTAGGTCTCACCTTATTAATAGCACGAGAGGAATGATATAACAAGCCAAAATATACTGCTAACAAGGTTGGTTTACACAAACACTTTCTGTTTATTTTCTTAAAAATTCCATAAATGATTAATAAATCAAATATGATCAGAGATGAGCTATTTATAGAATACGATCCAGTTCTTCAAAAAGAAAAACTTAGGAGGTTGTTAAAACTTAATATAATTTGGGTGACTATTTGAATGTAACATTGTAACCCCAAAAATGATCCATTTTCACATAAATGGGTAGAGAATAGAGATTGGCCTTCCAGAGCCATAGCTTAAAATGAACGAAAAACCAACTTCCATCCATACTTTTCCCTTAGAAGGAAAGAAAAATTAAAAACATTTGAATTGCGCTTTCTATTTTCTTGTTTTAGATCATTAGGTGTATTTTATTGGGGGTTCATATCATCCAACTCAATGTAAGACTAACAGGAAACCAAATATAAGAGATTTACAGTCTTTACAATACAAAGATGAGACAAACAAACTATTCTTCTAAATTATAACCAACAATAAACGTGTCTGTTGGAAATGTACCTGATTTGGGAAAAGGGCGCCTGGTTGGTAGGTTTTATCATATGCATGATGACGCACAGTAAGCTTGGAGAAGTCTTCATCCAAGAAAACTCTCTCATTCCCAATGGACCCACCAAAAGCAATTCCCACAGGTTTCGGTTTCGCCTCATAACCAGGTGAATGCAAGTGACTGTATACAAAGTTCTTCTCTTTACCTGCTCAAAAAGTATGTTCACTCAGTTCTTCAAACAGGTCAATGTTTGGGTTGCAATTTATTAAAATCAGATCATTTGGGTAAAGTTAAGGAAGTTAGCTGAAAATGAGACTGGTCTAATGGGTCATTAGGTGAAACTGGTCAAAAGTCATCTAGAGTATATTTAATGCTTAAAATACCTTAAATCTTTCAGTTAAGATAACTTATCCTATTAGTTAGAAATCAAGTTTTTGTAATCGCATATAGATCATCATTACTTATTACTTACAAAATAAATAAATAAATAAATTAGTACGTAGAAAAGTGTGTTGGTGGGTTGCCCAACCCAACCTGACATGTGACCCAACCAATCAGACCCACCCGTTTTGCCAGCTCTAAAAATTTACATACCTGAAGATGTAAAATGATCAAAAACAGGACTTATAGCATATAAACTTCCAGATGTTCCGTAAAATGTATCTTTGTTCTCAAAAGCCTGGTGAGTAAGTGCACCAATTGACCAGCTATGATCTTCTGAAGTAGCAGAAATTATCACAAGAATTGGACCATTATACCCTTCAACATTTGACCAAAATCTGCTCAAACCTTTGCCATGAAGAGAAGACCTACAGTAATTTTACAGGAACCTACAATTAAAAGGCTGGAAACAAACCAATTTCATATAGTTATGATGATGAATTAATGATGGTTACATATTCCTACACTAATCACAAAACAGCACATCCAACTTAATGTTATAAAATATAGTGAGTAACTTTATGCGCTATCGTTGAAATTTTGTTTTACAAAAGCAGCTTTTAACTTCGGCGGATATTTGGATCTTTTTTTTCTTTTCTTGGGAGAGAGTGACAGACAAGTCGACAAGAGTATTCTGAGCATTATGACTTTACAATTACTACACAAAAAAATTAAATCATTTTTTGCCATGCCATACACTTGAGTGCTCATTGTGTTGGAAAAGCTATATCACACGCATGCAAATAAACTCTAACTGCAGCTCTATCTATCAACAAAAATGGTAAAATGTTGATGTCATGACAAAGCTTGAAGGGCATGAAGTTAAACATCAAACAAAACTTAAAGAACAACAAATGTTTGAATACAAACTGCATGCAGTATACAACAATAACTATCAGACAGTATAGGTTAGTTGGAAATCAGAACAAAAAAGTTCAATTACTCAATAGGCATGCAGGGTCTAGGATGTTAAGTCTAGCAAACTCTGAATACTTAATATTGTCTCACGGAGGCAATAACATATAGCATTAAGGAGCATTTAGATACATGATTTAAAGTGATCATTGTGGATTAAATGAGATTAATAAGTTGATAAAAAACGATAAGTTTTTCTTTCAGAAACTCATTATCAAATTTTCCAAATATGATCATTTTGACCCTAAATAATCAGCAAATCAGAATCCTAATCAGTATCCCAATTCCCAAACACTCAAAACTGATTATTACGACTTCATATCACAATAATCAGCTTAACACACATCCAAACCCCCCATACTATCTTATTTTTTATTCAGCCTACTTAATTTCACAAAACATAGTCCAACGACTGATGAAGCCCATGTATAAGTACAACTTTATACCGACAAAAAAATAGATAAAAAGAGGACACAAACCGATATAGAAGGTTTTCTTTAACTTCATCAATATCAGGAGCAAAGCATGTTTTCAAAATTTCGTCACGCATAATACTTCTAAGGGTAAGAGAAATAGACCATGCCCTGCCAGGTGTCAGAAGATAATGGTTGGATTTTGCTATTGAATGACTATCACTAGTAGATGAAGATGATGGCTCCGATATATCCTGCCAGCAATAAAAATTCTAATTAGCTCCAACTGATAACAAAAACATCAATCACTGCTATATCATGATGTGTTAGATGATAAGAGTCATAAAGCATTGAGTATATAAGGTGCACAAAAAGTTGTACAGAAATTTCAGATTTTGAGATAAGCGTTTGTGTGTGAGAGACAGACAGAGAGAGAGAGAGCATGGGTACTGTGCGCCTGAAAATGATAAGAAAATTCCATAAGGTTTGTAGCGGGATAATAGGGTATTTAATTTCCTTGTATAATCAGTTTCTTGCAGATACCCCAAAACTGATTAACCAAAGCTGTTTTTCAAAAAGATAAAATGAACAGAATCATATCCATCCTACCCAAAGACTAAGAAATGATTGCTACAACTACAAATCATAATAACAAGACAATGACGTTGAAAGCACACATCTAAACATCTCCATAGTCTATTAGAACAACGGAGCAATAGAAAAGCTGCAACTACACATCTAAACATCCCCATATCCATCCTACCCAAAGACTAAGAAATGATTGCTACAACTACACATCTTATTTTAAGTTTAAAGATTATAATTCCACCTGTGTTTCTGTGGCTACTTCACAAATTTGTGACTTCATACCTCAAAAACATGACATCATCACAAAGAACACATACAAAGAGATGTTCCAAAAAACAAGTCTATCAAACAAATAAGGAGACACTTACCAGTGCTTATGTAAGAAAAAGAAACCTAAACCTGCATTCTGTTACTAAAACAGAACTACAAGCCTGACTAAACAATAATTACTAAGGAAATACAAGTAGTGGGTAGTAAATAATAATTGTACGAATTACTTGAACTCAAAAGGCTAAAATAAATCATGTAAACATTCACAAGAACAAAGAAATATGTATTTTTTAGTTCTTTATTTGAGATTAAAATCCTTTTAGATTGGTGAACTTGGAAAAGTTTCAAGTAAGCACATGCCTACTGGTTTATACGATATTTATCTACGAAGAAAGAAAATATTTTAATATGTGATCATGAAGAAGCGTTTAAGGGCAGTTTTATACTTCTATTATGCAAGTACAGCTACAAACTTACGAAAATACGTCTTAAGAAATCACTTGGTTGGAAGACGTTAGTTTTGGTAATAGGTTAACTTGAGCAGAAATTTGTTTCAGTTGTACATATATTAATGGGTTCAAAGTGAATTATAAATCCTCAATGACATCGTATCCTCAGGACCTCCCAGTCTACATGACCAAACGTAGCAGTGATTTGTCATATTACACAATATGTTGGTTGCAGCATAAGAGAACATCAAATATACATATAATATCCAACTTAGAAGTAGTAAATTAGGTTGGGTAACGGCTAACGCTCAAAATGGGTTATGGTAGAAAATAATAGATTTTTATTATGGGTTAAAACAGAGCAAGGCAGGTTGGGTAGACACTGCAACACCTTTATCTTCATTTTTTATTACTTCAATAAAAACGATTACAAACCTACACTACTAATTCAATTCTTTTCACAAAGCAATGCTGCAGATTGTAGACATTTTAATACCCTATGGATAACTTTCAACCCATTTAACCTGTTTCATTTGTAGCCGAGTTTTCTAGTGATATCAATTCTAACGATTGGAGAAAAACAGAACCCAAAGCCACCCATTTAACCTGTTCTATCTGTAGCCAAGGGGCTGGTTGGTAGCCTCTTAATGGTTATTAAGAGGCTACCTCTTAATGGTTTATAGGCTCTTAATGATTAACAGGTAACCTTAATGCTGAATGGTTAAGAGATAACATTGTAATGGTACCTCTTAACCATTCAGCATTAAGGTTACATCTTAACCATTAAAAGGCTATGAACCATTTAAAACTACCTCTTAAATGACCATTAAGAGGCTACCTCTTAATGACCATTAAGAAGCTACCAAACAGCCCCTAAGTTTTAAAATTGCATCCATTTGATTCATTGGAGAATAAGTGTGACGGAATTCCCACCTTTAATTTGATCAAATTACCAAAGAAATTACTACTAGAGGCACCTTATAGCCATCTTTGATGCAGAACTGGAAATTAATTCCTAAATGCTTAGAAAGAATGAAGGGTACCTGTTGAGATGCAGAATTGGAAAGTCTTGAATGAATGAACTGCACCAAGCAATCCGGAAGGTTTGGCACCGTTTTCAATACCCACACATGAAGTTTCCCTATAGGAATTTGTCTATCAGAGCACAAAATATTGTCATCCCATATATTTAACTCAGCACCACCTTCAGCACATGCGGAAACAGCAGATAACACTAAATTATTTATATCTGGAAGACCAAATGTTGCTTTGTCTTTAGATAACTGTAGATTTCTAGAACTCCAGGACATAACCCAACACATCCAAAGAAGCATCAATAAATCAGCTGGGAGTAGATACCCATTTATCTTATAATCAGCATCACTGGACTCAACTTGTAACCCTGTTGTGGCCCCTGATTTCACAATTGCTGTTCCAAATACCTTTAATAAATTATTTAATGAATTTGATGTGGGCATCCTCCCACAGCTTTTGGTGTAGCCGTTAAGGAATGAAATCCAGTTTACACCATCTTTTCCTGATAAGAAAAAGTGATCAAGTATTGACAGATCTACATGATCAAGTAATCCAGGAAAGTTTTCTGGTTTAAAGGATGTTTCACAATTATGGTAGTCAACTGATAATTTAAAGCATCCCTGGAAACAACAAACAGATACATTAGTAGGATAGAGCAGAATCCATGTAGCGAAAATAGAAAGAAAAGAAAAGACACAAAGCAGGAAAAGAATCAATGTGGTCTTGTAAGAATGACCACATCATTAGGTTTGAACCACATAAGTCATATGAACAACATAACATTTCATATATATATCAGTGTGTAAAGTGTATAAGACAAAGCAACAATAAAACATGTACATCAATGTTCGAACATAGTAAAAGGTATCAAGGTGGGCTCAACCTATATCAGGCCTCAAGAGTTCTAGTTTCGGGCCTTTTCCATACAACAATTTTAGTATAACAACCATTCCCTTTATCTAGGTTTTGGGAATCAGTTTCTTCTAACAAATCTATAAATTGTCACCCCACATTGTCGATGAGAATAAATGTAAGTTATGAAAAAGTGGTGCCAAAGAAAATGGCTACAGGTAGGTGTGGCGCTTCATCCCACATTACTGGAGGAAGGACGTGGTGCCAAAGAGAATGCCTTAAAGAGGATTCCCTAATCCAAACTTTTGCAAAAATCTAAGGGCCGCCTTTGCTCTTTTTCTCCTTACTCTTCAGAGCCACCCATGAACAATGTTCCTATTTAAATTCTTATCTCGTCACCTCTCGCAAATCATTACAACTCACCGTACAGAGATTACCCGTATGGTCAACAAGTTATTTTGATACCAAAAACTATAGATAGAGATAAACTACTGTTTCACTTATAATCTCATATCTCCCAAACTCATGGTTCCCTATTACAAGATAGCCTGTCTATGGCTCGGGGTAGCTCTAGATAAATCCAGGTATGGCATGTTCTTTGGGAAAGTAATTATGTGCTTCTACATGAGATAGTGTTCATCATGTTTTAAACATAATGAGTATTTGGAAGATTATGATAACTAAAGGAACCATACTCAAACAAACAAATGTACCCAGTAAATCCTTCTTATAGCAAAGCTATTAGTAGGGTCTAGGAGTGAGGTGAGGGCAAACCTTTCCTCTATCCATCTCACAAGATAGAGAGGCTGCTCCCATTGAGACCCTCACAGCTCCAAATACCTTTTATTTTTTTAATTTTTCATGACAAGGTATTAATCCAGGTAGCATACAATAGAGCTAAGGTCTAAGGAAATCAAATTCTAGTAACAAACCAAGGCCAAACTAATCTAAGGCAAATAAGAATGTAGAAAAGAAGCTAAAGCAAATTTAAGCTAAGCTAAGCTACGCTATATGTAAAATCATAAAAGTTAAGGTTTAAACAATGACAAGTAGACTCACTCAACCAATTGATAATCAGATAACAATAAACAGAGATAAGATACTAAAACTTTCAGATAATCAACATAATTAACCTCAAATTACATGTCCATACACCCCCAATATCATTAGTAACTACACAAACAAATGAAACTGATCTTACTAGCCGTTGCACATCTGTCATCCTCTGCTTTTCAACCCTAGCGTATGTTCAACTATAACAACCTTTCAATCTCCGGTATCAGTTAACAAAACAATTTGCTTTCAAATCATAAGTTCATAACTCCTAATAAGCTACTGTTCATGATTCAACTAACAAGATATTGCGTCAGTGCATGGAAAACTAAAGATTTAGGGTTCGAGAAGCAACAATATTATTACCTTTAGAGAATCAATCGGGATGGTTTTAGTTACAGGATCCGAGAGGTTGGAAAACGCTTTCTCAAGAACATTAAGAGCACCGGTGGATGCAACCAACGATTCAGCCTCACGTTGCTCCGGCGAAACCTGCTCCGATGACGACGATGCACCCATTGATGATCAGATTTCTGAATTCAAACGGCGATTGCAAGAAATGTGTGTATATATAGGATCGATTTAGATCAATATAAATGGGGGACAAGTGTCGTAAATGTAAAAGATAACAGTAATAATATTGTTGATTGATTGGATTTGAAGCAGCTGGAAGATGAAGATTTGGGATAAAATCATGAAACACCCTTTGGCGATGTCGTAAGGCCGTTTTGAACGGTGGTAATTTATAATATTTGTTGCCACGAAATCGGACATGATAATATCCACGTGTACATAAGGGATGATATGAATTTTTTTTTTTGTTAGATTGTACATTGTTTTCTAAATTTCTTTTGAGGATAAATGTGCGACACTGATTCGAATAATCGATGTTATTTTAATCGAGTCTATTTATTTGTTTTTAGTAGAGATCGTACCTCAACCCCTCAGAAGAAAATTTATTACTAAAGAAATTCCTGGCTCAACTCGAGATTGAGACTATAACATATGAATTTTCAATATTTACATGTAATGTGTACTTTATCTTAACCAATTGTATTATAAATTATTAATTTTTTCTAAACTTAATATAACAACAAATATTGCTTTTAGGTTTTCATAAGGAAAACAGTAAAATAATTATAATTATCTTTAACAAAATTGTTTTTCTCTTAAAACTTTAAAGTATATTTTCTATAAGATAGAATACATCGATAGCATGTGATATTATTTTTTCCCACAACAATGTAACATTTTTAAATTTCAAGTATTATTTATTTTTACTCACGTTTCAATGTAATTTTGTTCAAACTAATGTATTTGCAAAACGTGAGAAAAAAAATATTAGTTATATATAATTAGAGTGCAACATTGATGCCTCTGAGGTAATTCATTGTTCATTTTGATAAGTTTTGCAGCAGAGGGTACAAGAGTCTGTTGTTGCAATTTATATTTTTGTAATCGTTTTTGCCTGTTATTTTTTGGCTTAATATTATAAATCATTTTCCAATATGGATCACATGTGTACAGGCAACATATACAAGTAGAATTCAACTAGAAAACAGATAGGTTACACGTCATTAATGATACAGAAAACTTGAAACAAGTTCAGATCAAACTAATAATATCTTAATTCGAACTCTTGTCAAATTTAAATTTCAATTCCCATAAAATAATAATTTACTTTAACTATATTTTCAAAATTTAAATAAACTTGAAACATCCAAATGTAATCAAAATCCAAATCATAACATCCTAATAAAATGATAAGAAGCTCAAAATATTATCCACAATTCTTTAGTATACGACATCAATCTTTAAAAAAATGCTTACCAATCAAACAATCAATTCTCTCTCTCTCTCTCTTTATATATATTCGAGCAAAACCTAATTAATCATTCATCAATATTAATAAGATAATTAACCCCTATATATTTTACATTCACTCATTCCCTTAACAACCTTACCTTACAACTAGGGAAAACCAAACTGCCACTCTCCCCTTCACATCCACACAATTCACAAAACCACATTTGATCCTTCATCTTCATCTTCTTCTTCATCATTCATTCATCAATTAACCACACACCACCATGACCCCTGCACCATTCCACGCCAAACAAGAACAATTCGAAACCGTCGCCTTCGATCATCCGAAAGACCCCAAATCCCTCAAGAACACCCCCGAGCCACAACCGCCCCCGCGGCCCCTCATCATCTACACGCATTCGCCCAAAGTCATCCACACCCAACCCCGAGATTTCATGGCATTGGTCCAAAAACTCACCGGATACACCAGACCAAAAGAGGACACACAACAACAACCCACACGAGGGAATATTGATCATGTCGTTGATCAGGATAACGAATCGACATCCGTCGTGACCGAGGAGCATGGGACCAGTGTGAACGATGTTTCACCTGTGAATTCTTGTTTTGTTGATGGTGTTGGGGTGGTGGCACCCCATGCACGTTATAACCATCGTGGGTCAGGGTTTGATCCTTATTTTAACGCTGCTGCACCGGTGTTTCAGCCGAACCCGACGACGGATTTCTTGTGTGGATCGAGTCATCAGCTCCCGTTTTACAGCCCCGATTCGATGTTTTTGAATCGGAATTCGCATTCGTTGCGTGTTCTTAAGGAGTATCGAGATGTTTGATGTTGTGAGTGTTGATCATATTTGATTCTTTTGTTTTTGTTTTTCATATTCAAATGTTATAATAGACTATAGTCTAAGGTAATAAGTTGGAGTTTGTTGTTATTCGTTTGATGAAATTTTTAAAGGGAATAAAGGAACAGTTTTGGTTAATTTGTTTTCTCATTGATTATGTTTTTTTTTTTGTTCATTTGGTTATGGATGACTGGTGAAATTCCATATAGAAAATGGATCTCCGGTTGCGGATGTAAATTCTTTTTTATTGATATGTATACAATCAAATCCGGACCGACTCACGTGAAATTTTGACATCAAACCCCATAAGATATTGAGACGGACCCAAAAGAAATGTAAACAGTAACCCACAAGAAATCTTTAAACCAACTCAATAATTAAAACCTACTCCTATAAAATAATTAACAAAGACAAAACAATTAGTAATTAGCTACATAGCAAGAGAAAGATTCTATATTTGAATGATGAAGTCCAATTTAAAACACATTTTTGGATAACTCAAGTCTTTGTTAATTAAGCTCGTTACTTATTCAATTAATTATTAAATTATTAACTAGTAGATTTCAAGATTAAATTACCTGATTTATTAATTAAATGTTTGTTTGTATACTAAATTATTTCTGTGTTACTATGAGTGTTAAATAGGGGCGTATGCAAGTCGAGCCTAAGATCATCAGGCTTTTGCTAGAATCGTTTTGCCTTATAAGAGTCCGAGCTCGACAGCTTGTGTAAAGCTTTATTTTTTAAACTTAAGCACGACTAGTGAGAAAATTTTCAAACTCGACCACAATTTAGGTTCCATAATTTATTCGTGAATTATTTCAGTCATTTTTTATATATAATAACAATTATTTATATAAACATGTATTTAGTGGATTAGGTAAATATCATATTAATAAAAAACATGTTTAGTCTCATGAGCCGGTTCAAGCTCCATATGTGAAGCTCCAACATGTTAATTATATGAGCTATAATATAAGTTCGAACTTAAACTCAAGCTCGTTAAGCTCAACTCTAGCTAAGTTTATGTCGAGCCGATATCAAGTTGCTCACGAGCTGGCTTGGCTTGTTTACACTAATGATTAGTTTTAAATTTTAATGTAAGTTTCAAAAGTGAAACATGTTGATGGGTGAACTATCAAATTATTTGTTTTAATTTGGTTATTATATACTTACTATGTGATCTGACCTGAACAAACCAAACCGTAGAAAACAAGTTAATATGTGCGATAGACTAACAACTCTTAAAACTTCTGATCCTCGTAAAAAGAATTTTTAGGTCCGCCACTGATTAATTCAGATGTACATTTTAGATGTTTAATCATATGGATATTAATTTACTTATTTTTTTTTTGTTTTTGTTATAGACTATGGTAGTAAGTTGGAGTTTGTTTATTTATTCGTTTGATGATTCTTCTTTTATCAAACGGATCGGTTTGGGTTTGTTTTCTCATTATGTCTTTTGTTCATTTGGTTATATGTAATGGATCGAAATCATTCCAAAGTATAGGACTTATTATAGGCCAAATGAGTTCCCACACCCATCAGATTAGTCTTTAGAGTTGAGTTTTTTTGATATGGTCTGTAATAGAATGGCTATTATGTCATTCCTAACAGAACATGGATCTCTCAATGCGGATCTAGAAAGTCTGTGACATCATGTTTCGGTCTTTGATGTCCTATCGACTTAATTTTTAGATTTCTTGATGGATGTGAAATCACTGGATCTGTAGACATCCGAGCATGTTCTTGACGGAAGGATAAACAACCAAAACCAAAAGTCAAATCAATAACACGAACTATCAAAAATTGGTTTCATTGATAAAACCTAACGATTACAAGCTTGTTAGAACATAAGAATCAAGACTCTTGGCAAGGGGAGATCGAGCATGACCTCCCATCTCATCCGGCAACCCTAGGACCCGGGCAGACTCCCTCCCCTAACCCTTAATCTCTCTACACATTGAAACTGGTATATATAAGCCTCGGCCCGTATTAGATGCGACTGGGCCCATTAGTGCGATTGGACCATGCGTATGGTTCAATCGTACGACTGAACCATGCGTATAGTTCAATCGTGCGACTGGACCATACTTAGTCTTACGAATGGCCAATCGCATCTCTCAGTCGCACAACTGGCCCATTAGCAAGGCTCAGTCGCACGACTGAGTCTCATTCGCATATGCTCCTACGAATGACCCAGTTTCATGTGTTTACAATATATCAGGTGCATTACATTAAGCCTAGACTATTCGACAAGCGACGGACACACTATATATGACAATATATGCTCCAACAAATTCCCCCTTGGACGTTGCTTGCGAATAGTAGATAACACCTCTTACAATCTTCAATCAATCTTAGCTCTGGTTGCCAATAGAATCAAACGAAAACCATATTAGCCAACGTTGTCGATCCGTCAGGTTGCTACACTATCCCTGAAAATGAATTTAGGCACAATAGCTTTCGTTTACTTTGCAGAACACCATCATAGCATCAAGATTCCCCATATGATTGATTTTTCCAGATAATGACATGAACAGTTTTCCATTGCTTCAATCTTCACACAGGCTAACCTGATTAACATTAACACCTGCATAAATTCCCCTTCACATTCAGCATATCCCAATATATAAACGTTGTGCTCTCTTGGCGTCTTCATACGGTGTATTGGGCAAAAGGTAGATGGTTCCAATCCACAGCTGACAATCTCAACCAAATCAGCGTGCACTCAGATTCTTCATCGGAAAGCCGGCTCATATCATCACTTTCTGATTGCGTCTTCAAACTATCTATACATGGATTCCCCCTAAGAATAAGAATCCTTTCTGTACGGATAGATATAACTTGATTGGCCCATAAATAGTCAGATGCTCCTGACTACCCCACAAAATCAGCACCAACTGCTGACATCTTCTCTTCTCTCTTTTGTGTTCTCTACATTCACCTATTTTTGAAGTCTAACGAATAATGGGGTATCCATCGAACTTATTTGACAAAAGAATCTCAGGGTGAATGTGCTTTGCTCATCTTCAAATCTGTGCAAAAGGTAGTTCCAGAATCTTTTTTTTTTGGTCTGGAACACCGTTCATCCGTATGACGTGGAGGACAAATATCACATTCATGTGAATGGATAATACGAATGATATATTCGTGAGACTGGTCATAAGACTGGTCCAGTAGCATGATTGGTCATAAGACTGGTCCAGTAGCATGACTTGTCATAAGACTGGTCCAGTAGCATGACTGGTCATAAGACTGGTCTAGTAGCATGACTGGTCATAAGACTGGTCCAGTCGCATTCCAGTCATACGAATGGTCCATTAGCATGGTCCAGTCGCACGAATGGTCCATTAGCATGGTCCAGTCGCACGAATGGTCCATTAGCATGGTCCAGTCGCACGAATGGTCCATTAGCATGGTCCAGTCGCACGAATGGTCCATTAGCATGGTCCAGTCGCACGAACGGGTCTGCACACAGATTTTCAGATCTGCAGCCGCCAAAGCTGCCAAAAACCCTAATCTGATGAATTTTACGTGAACCGAAACAAAATAGACATCATCAGATTCGCAAGGGTCATATGAACGTGGTTTCGAGTTCGATTTTAACATAGAAACAACACACGTAACAAGATCTGAGCAAAACATGAAGAACACGAAGTGGGTTTAACGTCAAGAATCTGAAATAGATCCAAAAATCAAGAGCTCGGGTTGCTAGAATGATTTTTAGATCATTCCAGCAGTAACCGGCTCTAATACCAATTGTGAAATCACTGGATCGGTAGACATCCGAGCATGTTCTTGACGGAAGGATAAACAACCAAAACTAAAAGTCAAATCAATAACACGAACTATCAAAAATTGGTTTCATTGATAAAACCTAACGATTACAAGCTCGTTACAACATAAGAATCAAGACTCTTGGCAAGGGGAGATCGAGCATGACCTCCCATCTCATCCGGCAACCCTAGGACCCGGGCAGACTCCCTCCCCTAACCCTTAATCTCTCTACACATTGAAACTGGTATATATAAGCCTCGGCCCATATTAGATGCGACTGGGCCCATTAGTGCGATTGGACCATGCGTATGGTTCAATCGTACGACTGAACCATGCGTATGGTTCAATCGTGCGACTGGACCATACTTAGTCTTACGAATGGCCAATCGCATCTCTCAGTCGCACAACTGGCCCATTAGCAAGGCTCAGTCGCACGACTGAGTCTCATTCGCATATGCTCCTACGAATGACCCAGTTTCATGTGTTTACAATATATCAGGTGCAATACATTAAGCCTAGACTATTCGACAAGCGACGGCCACACTATATATGACAATATATGCTCCAACAATGGACGAGTGAATATATTTCTGATTTGGTGTTATTTTTAAAGATATAATGGATTTTAGTTATACCTAGCAAAATAAACCCACAAATCTTGTTTTAGGTTATTACAAATGACTATATTATATATAATGAATTGTTTTGGGACACATTTCAATTTTTGATGGGTTTATATGAGCTGACTATGCTGATGAGAATATTTGATAAGGTTTACCCGTAGTTTACATACAACAATATTGAAGCACTATCAGATCATCTGCCATCAGGTCCATGTGAACTTTCTTTGACTTTATTTGCTATTTTTGTTTTGCACTTGGGGGAGTGTTTGGGGTTGGTAGAGATCAAAAGAAGTCATGTTGAATTTGAAACAGCCATACATTGGGGACAATGTATCCTAAGTGTGGGGATGGGGGAGCCCAGGCAGACATATTTTGGAGAAATGAAAAATTGACAAATTTTGAAAATTGTTTTTCTGTAAAATGCTAACCGTTGGAAGACGTTTGAGGTCATGGCTAATTCCTTTAATGTGTAAAACCCCGGAAGTTTGTGAAGATTGGAAAGGGAATGCCTAACTAGGATAAGCAAACCTTAGGTGCAGTAAACTTGCACATTTCATGTCGGTGACCCGAATCCACCGTTTCCATTTGTTAGAAGCCTTTTCCTTGTTACTATCTTATTTGCTTAGTAGAGTGTGCAATGATGCTTGTTAGTGGTAGAACTTGTGGAGTGCGAGCAACTCGAGACTCGAGACCGTGATTAACATTGAAATGATTGAGGCAATAGGATTAACCATAGAACAATCCCATAGGGCCCACCTACCGGATATTTATCCATTAGTCACCAATTTTGAGCATGTTTCCCCATTTCTTTTGTTAAATATGATATTATGACAGGTAAGCCTTTTGTTAGCTTTTTTGTTTGTTTACCCTTGTGATGGAACCTGAGTTAGTAATTTGTGTTTGAACAGTAATTGAGTTGATTTGTTTCAAGTTTTGAGTTATAGTTAGAAGACAACTAAGTTAAGTTAAAATCCATTATGCGTTAGTAAAAAAAGAAAAAAAACGAGAAAAAGCAAAGAAAAATTATCAAAGTAAGTTGATTGAATTACCAAGTTATGAGGCAAGAAAAAAGATTGTGTTCAGCAAGTAAGTTGTGTTGAGAAGCATCATAGTTGTTTTTTGCCATTGAATAAGTACCTAGCTCAAGTTTTCGATCACCTTAGTTACTATCTCCCAAATATTTCCTACCCAAACCTAAGCCTAACACTACAAACCTTTGAAAGCCCTCATGATTTATATGAATTATCACGTTAGTGGATGGATAATTGATTGCTTTACAAGCCTATGTTCCCTAATTTATATCATTGTGTGAGTGTTCAAAATATCCGACACATCTTTTGCCAAGTCTAGAAATTACACCAGGTGGAGAAAATAATTATGAGTGGTGTGATATGTGAAAGGGAGCAACCTAGAGTTAGGGAGTTTTAGTTAGGCAATTTAACGGGTTAGAGGTTTGTGTTTGTTCACGGGTCATAATTGCTAAATTGGGAATTGGATATGCCCGTGAACCTTAATCGAATTTAGTATTTGTGTGCTTGTGAGTTGAAATTTTTAACTCGAACTATGGAGCTTTAAAAGCAACCTCGCTTGAGGGCAAGCGAGAAACAAGTGTGGGGATGTGATGTAAGGGGTTTGGAATGATATTAATGTATTTAAGTAGAAGAAATTATATGAAATAAGTTAACTATGATAATTTGGTGTTTTATAGGTAAAACGCAATGATTTGATGTGGCTTGGAGAATGCACATGGATGATAAATGAATATCATGATAGATGAGGTGATATAGAATTCAATTACGAGAATGTGGCCACAAACAGGGACAAAAACAGAGTCTGAACGAAGAAATTATGAAAAAATAAGATATCGGATAAAAGCTGTCCACCATGACTTACGGTGGAATGATGACCTACGGTTCAGCAAAGTTCAAAATTTCAGAATGCTCCTAGCGTAACTTACGGTGGAATGATGACCTACGGTGCAAGGCACGTTGAAATTTTATAAAAAGACAGGAAATTTAGGTTTTGGGGAACCACTTCATTCCAAGTCGTCCCCAAGTCCCAGGAACGATTTCAAGCGATCCCAAAGGCTTCCGAAGGCGATTTGAAGGCGCAAGAACTTATTTTAATCATTTGGTTTGATTCATTGATGTTTAGAACAATGTTTTCCTTCGTTTTTGTGTTGATTTTCGTTGCCAATTCCGGTTAGACCATCCGTGATCTTCTCTAGTGGTAGGAATTGTTTACGTTTGACTTGTTCTTTTGTTTTCAATTGGGTTATTGTCAAACTAGGTATCTTAAGCCAAGTGACTTTATTTGTTAATTATAACTTCTAAAATATTTATGTTGATTGAAACCTATGTTCCGGTTTTTGTGAATGTTTTAGATTTCTTTACATCGGGAAACTTCACGAGGGTTAGGATTGGGTTGGTTAATGTAAGTTGGGTATGATCTGAGTAGTTCATTTACAAAAGTCTCGTTCAATCTCATTAGGTCTAATTAAACCAATAATGGTTTTGTCTATGTAACCATTCGTGAACACTTAGGACAAGTCATTCGTTGCAAACCTGAACCCGGAGAGGATTACCTTTTTAATTTTTGTTTACACTTAATCCAATTTCATAGATTATTCACCTTAAAATAACTCTCCTTTTCAATTTGTTCTTAATTAAATTTCCAACTTCAATCAAGCTTTTCACTTTCCACATATTCCTTGTGGAGACAACCTTACTTTCCTATCTACTTAGGTGAGCTAAGATCACAAAATTAACTTGCTTTTTATTAGGCCTAACAAACCTCATCAATTAACATCGTGAACCACAAAGACATAGACATCATATCGATAACAACTCTTGAGGTCCGGAATCCATGATCCCAGTGTTTTGACATATGTCTAATCAAGATGCCAAAAACCTGAAGTATGATATAAACTGATCATTAAACCAAAAATTGAAATATGACCACCTAAAGTGTGATGTCTCATATAGGTTGGTTGTCAGGTCACACATAGGAGTTGGGCAAGGCCAAAGAATACCCTATGTAAGATAACCATTGGTTAGCAGAAACCAATTTGCCCAGACCCAATTTAATGACTAAAAGAAATATTGGCCATATTATTAAGATCTAATCCATACTTATTAGTATCTTGTCCCTCGGTTTCATAGGCACGCATATCAATAAACCCTACCCGCATCAATTAACTCAATAACCCAATTATTCTCTTGCCATCCATCTTCACCACAACCATATCTGACCTCCAAAAGCTGGATCTTTATCTTCTTCACTTATGTTGTTCTAGTCAACCATAGATACACCACCACACGCCGCTCTATAGTAGATACAAGTACCTTAGTCCCTACGGTGGTGATTAACATATTCTTGTGCATTTACCAAATACAAACCCTAGTCTCCTTACCCACACCACTTCCTCCGGTCTTTAGTGATCGTTAAACGATCGATCTTGGTGGTTCAGGTGTGGTGGCAGATTGCAATCACTAGTGGCAATTGCAAGTGTGATAGCAGTGAAGAAGACGGTAAGGGATTCTATTGATGGTGTATGGATGATAAAGAGGCATTAGTGATAGTGGATGGATGGTGTTCATCTGAAAGAGAGAGGAGAGTATAGAGACTAGTGAGAGGGCAAATGGGGATTTTTGTTTTCTAATTATATATGTATTTATTTTATTTTAAAATAACAAGAGTATAAAACTATTCATATATTTTATTTTATTAAAAGGGTATTTTTGTAAACTCATAGTAAGTTAACAGAAAACCCATAATGATGTTAAAGAGTTGCCTTTAATTGAAATGAAAATGAAACTACTAGACTATAAAATTCAAATTTAAATATTTTAAAATAGTTATTTAGGTCAACCACAAGAACAAAAACCATATTTAATTTTATATTAGTGCAAATTTGCTTTTGCTCTCTATGGTTTCGTTAAAATAACAGTTTTCCTTTAAAGTTTTAAAAATCTTGATTTTACTCCATGCGGTTTGCAATATGTTCCAATTATCTCCAACCAACTAACACTGTTAAATAACTCTCTTAGTTATAGGGACATTTTAGTCATATTACATGAAAAGGCTATGCGTGTTATTACTTAATATAAATAAGGGACTAATTGCGTATTTTATTGAAACTTATAACACATAAAAAACCTTTTCTATTGTGAGCTGCAACAACCTCACACCACCGCCACCACCCTCACCACCACCTCTCCCCACACCACTGCCAACTACAGTAAATCTAACGAAGTTAGTGCTCATAGACATATTGGTCGATCCAGGGCTGTAATGGACGTCTTCACCACCAAAGAATGGTTAGGATGCAGCTTGGGGAACCGCCACCATCGTCATCTAGAGAAATCAAGGGGAACCGCAACCATCGCCATCGCTCCACCATCCCATCGTCGTCGTTACCACCCAAACCCTCTTAAACTTGTAGAACCAATCCCACTTGATTAGGGATTTGATCCAGAGCTTAGATCTAGTGTTGTAATGATGGTTAGTGGTGATGGGGTTTGCCGGAATTGCTCCAACAACCGAAACCAAGCCCTAGTGGCGATTGGTGGTTGTGTTTGCCGGGATTTCATGCAACGATTTGGGTGGAAGCAAAGGGGAAAAGGCGATGGGGAGGAGGGGTTGATAGAAAAAAAAGAGTGGTCGATAGAGGAGAAGGGGTGGGCAGTGGTTGTGTTGTGGTAGTGATTGTGTGGTGGTCGGTGGAGGTTGTAAGAGAAGAAAAAGGATAGGTGGTGACTTGGGCTAGGGTCTATTGAGAGAGAGAGAGAGAGAGAGAAAGAGAGAGAGAGAGAGAGAGAGAGAGAGAGGGAGGGAGAGAGAGAGAGAGAGAGAGAGAGAGAGAGAGAGAGAGAGAGAGAGCGAGAGAGAGAGAGAGAGAGAGAGAGAGAGAGAGAGAGTCTGGAGAGTGGGGGTAAGATTTTATTTTTTTTAGTTTTTTATTAATTATAACAAAAAAAGTTTCAACATATTACATTGTTAGCCCCTGGCACTGAAATGACTAGAATGTCCTTGTAACTAACAGAGTTATTTAATGGTGTTAGTATAGATACTTGGAACATATTGCAAATAAAATCAAGATTTTTAAACATTTGGAGAAAAACTATTATTTTGACCAAACCACGGGGAGCAAAAGCGAAGTTTACTCTTTATATTAAAATAAAACCTAACAAAATAATAGTATTTAATTTTTATAAGTGGTAATTTGGTAAAATAGTAACAAACTTTCAAAAGTGTTCTAATTTAACTCATATTTTAAAAGTGTTTCAATTAGGTAATTCATCTTTCACGTTTCATATAAATTATAAGTCTTAACATGTTTTTAGCATGTTATACTTTTTGTTTCAATTAAAAAATATTATTGCTTTCTTTTGATGTTGATGTGGAACAGTGATTTGAATTTAAGTTACTTCTTTTATTTGTTTCATAATTAACATGTTATTTTTTATTTTTTAATATAATTTCATATATTCAATTCTGACTCTCACGTCTTCTCCTCTGATACTTTTTTTACATAAGAAAATTCGAATATGACTCAATTTGATCGTTTAGTTGTACAATTTGAGAAAAATATGCATGATTGACTAAATTATAATATTTTTAAAACTTGATTATTATTTTATAATATTTTCTCTTTTTATTAGTAAATTCCATTCGAATGTCATGTACATTTCATGAGCATGCCTACAACTACAAGTAACAACCTTCACCTCTTTTACGTCTACTACCAACCCTCCTTTTAACAACGACAAACTGCGTTAAGTTAGAACTAACCATGTTGATATTGTATTGCTTTAGTTTAGTTTTAATTGTATTTTGATTCACTTGTAAAATTGAACGATAAATTTATTAGTTGTACGTTGAGAATTACTTGTAAATTTCCGTTACACGTCAAGAGATTTAAATTTTATATTTTTAAGTAATATTAAAAAATTGAGTTCTTTTGTGAGTATTTAGGTAGCAATCTAAGGTCAAATATCACTATATCTACCTACGTGAGACTTGAGAGTTAAGGTTGTTTTATACGGATCATTCTAAAGAGATTTATTTGAGTAAGATTTATAACATGTGTTTTTTTATAAGAACACAATTTATAAAGGTATGTTGGTGATATACATAGTATTATCAAATCATTTTAGTTTAATTAAGCCGCAAGTGAAATCACAATTAATATCGATGCAAGTTAAAATATGTGAAGTATTTTATTCAAATCTATTTTGATTTCTAGCAACTAGGAACCTTCGAGTTCAAGGGGAAAAATAACCATAGCTGAGGTCCAGGGCAACACCCCTAATGTGGGTCGATCTGGTCATTAGTAGTAAGTTTCGTGAAAATGATCATCAGTACTAGCTAGATTGAAAAACTATTAAAAGTTGCTTCAATTTACATGATTGATAAAAAGTTACATAAAAATTTTCATGAGTAATTAGTGAATTGCTAGTTATTACTAATTTATTGTTCAGAAACAACTTGGTTCACCGGTGATAATTGGGATTAGCAGCAAACTAATCAATAGCAACTATGAGTAATAATAATACCTAGTTATGAGTGCTACCATCGATCTTAAGTGGTAACAAGTCATCAACATGAAAAGGGCGATCACTAGTAATTGAGTTACCATTAATATGCCAATCATTAACGGTAACTCAGGAGTTTGTGTTGATGTTTTCCTACCGGAAGAAGTTGTTATTGATGTATCCGAATAATTGTCACTTATTTTAAATGGAAATTGATATACTATTTTATGAAGAGTTGGGTAGTTTTAACTTGAAAGTTGTGTTAGTTCCCTATATGTATAAGAGAGGTATTGGTCTAATTTCATGCTCGTTTTTGGCCTTTTGGGTACCTTTTCATCACATGTGAATTAGGTGCATAAAAAGTTGGAAGTACTACTAAAATACTTTAATCAAAAGTGATTAGTATACGATACGGAGAGATTATCCAAATATTACAGATTTATAAAGCCTACAAATACAAGATAGAGGAGTGTTTATTTTGATTCGTAATAAAAGTTTCATTTGTTTGGCCTTTCAAAAAATAGAGTAGTTTATTTAATTCTTATTATGATTATTTTTAGTTTCATAATGTATTTATTGACACCTTTGTAAATTTCTCAGGTCATGTGAAATTATGTCTTTTTGACATACAAACAAACATATAGCTATCAACTATTTACGTATATGGTGGATGGAGATATATCTACCTCCATTACTAGCTAAGAATGTTGATGAGTCAAGAAGTGAATCAATTAAAAATGCAAAATGTTTACTCAATACCTTTAAACATTTGTTATTGAAGTCTTACTGCTTAAATAAAGAATATTTTATGTAAGGATATAGCTTTAAACTAGTATTAAGCCCCTCGCGTTGCAGCGAGGGACGTAAAACCGTGTCACGTAGCATCAATAGTGCACCATCGCCAGTAACCACCAACAACAAAAAAGAACTCGTACATAAAAGAAATAAAAATGAAAATACTAAAACCGAACGAATAGTAGATGCAAAAACGTTGTACCATGCAGATGAAACGTAAAACATATAAATCAATAAGTCGATCAAGACCAGCGTGTTGCAACGGGGTCGTTAAACGGGGAAAAAATAAGCGTAAAAACGTTGAACCACATACGCACGCTGCGGCATGTTAACTCACTGCAGAATTTAGACCGAAACGTAAAATGAAAATTTTGTTAAATAGGAACAGTATAAGGGACCAAAGTTGAAATTAAAAAAATGTTAAAGCTAAATTTTTAAAAAAAATATAAAAGTATTAGAATAAAATAAAAATATTAAAGATTAAAAAAGATAAATAAATAATGGTACAACCCATTAAAACACATGGCATGATGCATACCAAAGTTAACAATCAACATAGATAAACTACAGTTTATAGATCAAATTTAATCTCCATTTCTAATCTCATTCTCCTTTTACTTGGAGTAGATATTGATTTATATTTAAACTGATTTGAGCATAATCATGAATCAAACACTAAAAATGAAAGAAATCAAGCAACTGACACCGTTCATCATAATAATCTTAGCATCATTACTTTTGATCTTCAAATTTTGAAAAATTCTTTATCATCCTCTAAACTGAATTGGGTGTTTAATAGATCGACTTACATCAATACGCACAAACTGCCAACAACAACCCACCACTGGTAGTCACCTATCCCCTTTCTTTTAGGTCACCGCCAACACGATGATGCTTTTACTTGTATGTGGTGGGTTGTAATATCTTGAATTTTTTTTGTTAACTAAAAGTTAGCTTTGTTAAATTCTTGTAAGGGCCATTGTTGTTATTTATGAAATTGATAAGTTATTTATGTTATTTCTTAGTTATCATTAAATGTTAAATGTTGAAAGTTAATAATGTTACTTGTTAAAAAATAAATAATAATCATAATAACAATAATAATAAAACTAGTGACAACAATTATAATAATAATGATGATAATATTAATGGTAATAGTAATAATAAAATTATAACAATAATAATAATAACTAAAAATAAAAACTATAAATAATATTAACCTATAAGAATTATTAAATTTGAAACTATTTAAAACTTAAATTAAGCAAGTTAAGGGGTTAATTTGTTAATCTTGAAACTATAAAGGAAGTGTTTTGGCATAAAATAATAAGGGAAAGAAAGTGCATGGACTATTTGTGTAAATATTTAAAACCCAACTCCCCCTTTTCTCTTCCCCCGTAATTCCGGCGACGACCTCCAGCCATCTCCGGCAAATCGTCGGCGAGCCTAAAACTGCAACAGTTGCCCTCGAAACCGACTCGAATTAAAGCCAAACGACTCGGGAAGACGTTTCGAACTCGAACCCGTGATTAATTGCACCATTTCATTCGGAATTTAACGGGATTGAACCGAAAACCATAACCCAATCGATTCATAACCGTTCAACGTATAGTTTGTGTTGGATAATCGAATTAAACGGTTAGAAACGTTCGGGTAATCATTTACAAACTTAAAACATCGTTTAATTTGAGTTAAACAATCGATTAAGTACGCGATTGTAACCGAAATTGTGGAATGGAAACCAAAACTCAATCGACATCTTAACGCAGAAATTGTACCTATATAACAGAGGGGAATCATCACCTTCGATCCCTTTCAACTCTCTGTAAACTCAATTTCGTGAAACATTCACTAAATCGACGTTCCCTAACACCTTGTTCATCGCGACTGTATCGAGACTAAACCGAGCATAAACACGTCAATCTGTTATTAATCAAGTAAGTATGTTATACCATTTAACTCGATTACATCTAGGGAACAAAAGCCCTAAGATTAATCGGGTTGAATCATTGGAATTAAGCTTCAATTTGGGGATTGAACGAATTAGGGTTCATGTGTTTTGGGGGTGTTTGGTATCAAATGGTTTTAAGGTTTTAAAGTCAACTTATATCGCGGCTGAGGCCATTGGTTCGTTGGTTGAATGTGTGTCTCCTAAGCAGGAGGTCCCCGGTTCGAATCCGGGGGACCTCATGTTTTTATTTTGGGGTCTTTTGACCTTCCACATTAATTTTATATTTTTTTAAAAATTATAAAAAACCACTTTATAAAATCTGATAATTTTAAAATACTTTTAATTAATTTTTGTAAATTAATTTCTTAAAAGAAATACTTATATACTTTCTTTTCTTTTTAAATATCCTAAAAAAAACTTTACTTTAATTAAAATTTTGTTACACAAATGTGATTATTCCAAACGTTAAAATTATTGTTAAGATTATGTTTATTAGGCTTTATTTAACCTTTAGGAAATTATTATGAGTGTTATATTTTTATATATAAATATAATAATGTTCATTGATATTAATAAATATAAATGGTTTCATTTGTTAAACATAACTTGACAATCCCTAATACCACATTGAACCCTAGTCTTTGTTGATTCGTTAAACTCATTATAATTACACTTTAACCTTGTAAATATATATAATTCTAGGTATCTTGTGAAGGGTTTTGCGTTGGAACGTTTATTTATATTTCTTAATAATCACCATTCCTATACTTATTTGACAAGTGAGTATTTCTATACCCCTTTTTCATATTTTTACACTTTGGGGTGAAACATGTTACATTATACCCATTGCACTTGTAAAACGTTTGATTCTTGTAAAAACTTGGGCAATTCAATTAATTGTTATGGTTAGTTGAACTATAGTAATTACCATGTATTGACGATTATATGTGTAATCATTAACTATTGCTAGCCTAGCGACGTCATAGATCTATGGGCTTGACAAGCCTGTTTGGTTAATCCAAGTACACTTAGCTAATCGTATGAACTTGTAAACGTGGAAACTTATAAACTGTTAAGGTTTAATTGTGCATCTGTCTTACATCCCTAGTTAATTTGCTCACTAACTTATAACATGAATTGCCATCTTTTATATATACTTATGTATTGAAAACTATGAAAATCTCACCAATATTATGTTGACCTTTTATGTAACATCTTGTATTTTGTTAAATTAAAGTTAATGTTGTTATCTTCTTGTAAGGATCATCGTTGTCATTCATGAAACATATGGGTTATTTCTGATTGCTTCTTAGTTTGATTTAAATTCTTAAAAAAAAATTTAAAGTTAATAACTTAATTATTTTGAACATAATAATAAATAATAATAATATTACTAAAAATAATAATAATAATAATGATAATAATAATAATAAATAATAATAATAATAATAATAATAATAATAATAAATAATAATAATAATAATAATAATAATAATAGTAATAATAATTTATAAAAGCTTTTAAACTTAAAATAAAGATTAGTGTTTAAAACTTGGAGTTATTAACTCAAGGGGAGTGTTTTGTTATTTTGGAAACTTGAAATGGGAAGTTTTGGCATAAAATAATAAACAATTAAATCACAGGGACTAAACGTGTAAAATCTTAAACACAAACCCCAAATCTCTTTCTCTCTCCCCGCATTTTCGGTGGACTCCGGCCACCCTCTGGTCGAAGTCCGGCGACCCCCGAACCGCCTAGTTTCGTCGTTTCTTGATCCAAAACCGTCCCCAAACCTTTCTAGAACATGATTCGAACCGGTATACATCATTTAATCAAGTTAAAACATCCTTTACTAGTCAAATCAAGTAGATAACAGAAGCAACTTAAATCCATAGCCGTTCGAGCATTAACACCTAATAATAATCTAATTAAACTCACCTAAATAATCATCTATCAATCGCTAATCGAATACAACATTCAATTACATCTGAAACAAACCCAAATATCAAATTAGATCATCCTTTTCGTCGCTAACCTGCAACTAGTCGAACACCAACATCTGGAGTTCAAAATCCGAAATTGATTAAGGGCTTTGATTTGTGATTACCCTTTGAAGCTTCGTATCAAGTTAATTTGGCTATCATCGTTATTTGAGCATCAAACAAGTCGTACGAAGTCACGACCTGTTCATCACTCATTCTGGTGTCTAACACTTTGATATCAGGTAATTGATCACAGTTACACGTTTGATTATACATGGGGAACAAAAGCCCCAAACTTAATTCGGTTAATAACATAGTTTGATGCTTCGATTTGGGATCAATCGAATTAGGGTTCTTGGGTTGGGGGCGTTCATTGATTTAAGTTAAAAGGATTTCGAACCGGGTTATACCGCGGCTGAGAGCCTTGGTTCAACGGTTCACTCACTACATACCAACTTAGAGGTCCCGGGTTCGAACCCGGGCACCCTCTTATTATTTTAAAAAAGGCTTTTTAGCCTTAATTCTTTTTTAGAAAAGTTTTATTAAATATAAAAACAACTTTTACAAACTTTAAATATTTCTAAGATCATCTAAATATTTTCTGTAAAATAATTCTTACAAAACCTTTTAACATTTGATTACAAAAATTATTTACAAATGTTATAACTATATATTTTTTATATTAATAGGCTCATATAACAATCTAGATTATTAAAATTATTATTAGACATAAGGTCATCTTTGGGTAGGGATTTTTTATGATAATTATAAATTTTAAATATATATAATAATTAAATTCACAAGTTATGATTAATCATGATAATTATAAATTTTAAATATATATAATAATTAAATACACAAGTTATGTACAAAGAATTAAGTCCTTTTAAAAACTACATAAATGGTACCTTTTTTTATTGGACAAAATATATATAAAGGTACACAAATTTTATTTACAAAAACCCCTAAAATTCTAATACCCTAGTTCACGTTAAATCAATAGTCTTAATATTAACATAAATTTTGTAAATATATATACTTAGGTACCTTGTGAAGAACTACGTTGGAACGTTGCTTATTATATTTCTTATTAATCATCCATTATATATTTATTGATCAAGTGAGTATTTCTATACCTTTTTTTTTATAATTTCACACTTTGGGGTGAAACATGTTACTTTATAAACATTGCACTTGTAAACGTTTGATTCTTGTAAACTATGGCAATTTACTTGTGTGTTGTGGTTAGTTGAACCTTGTAGCTACCATGTAATGTCGAATATATGTACAAACATTAACTATTGCTAGCCTAGCGAAGTCATAGATCTATGGGCCAGACAAGCCTGCTTGGTTGATCCAAGTACACTTAGCTAATCGTATATACTTTTAAACGTTTGAGACTTGTAGAATTTTGTCGAGGTTTGATTGTGCATTATGTCTTACATCCCTAGTTACTTGTTCTCTAACTTACAACATGAATTGCCATCTTTTATATACTTATGTATCGAAAACTATGGGAATCTCACCAACATTATGTTGACATTTTATTTTTAATATGTTTCAGGAAATACTCAAGCTTGATTTCTACACTTTGAAGCCTACACATCTAGGAATGGACCTAGTTAAATAAATGAAATAAAATGACTTGTTACATCTTATGTTATATTTTTTTTAATTTCTTTGAGACTTATGATTGTAATGGTACAATTGAAACTTATGATTATTATATATTTGGGTTATTAATAGCGTTATGTGGCTGTGAACGATCTTAACCCTCACACCTCGACGTTTCCGCCGTCAAGGTTGGGGTGTGACATATTGGTATCAGAGCCCATAACTATAGGGATCTAGGTTATTAGAAATGGGTGACCTAGACTATAGTATGCATGAACCTTATAGAATTATATTTCTATCTTGTAAATTATATACTTTGCATGCTACACAATGCTATGCCTTCTTATGTGCAATTTGATGCCTTAGCATAGGATTTCCTAAACATTGTTACTTGTCTCCCTAAACTTAACTTTGACTCTTTGACTCTCCCCGCATATGAACTCTCTTAACCTTATTCTCGACGACACGTGGAATCTTATGCTTATGTTATGACTTGTATCTTTAGACGTTATGTCTAATCTATATAAATCTCATCAAGGTCTATGAACCTAAGAAATATTGTGTGACACATAGACACCTGTATCCTAGTTTTCCTGGCAAAAGGCCCTCGGGCTAAGGCAAGCATATCGCATAAATCCTACGGGACTAGTTATGCTTACCTGGGATTTCTGGGATGAGTGATAAACTATGGTCAATATACACAAGTTTCTAAAGTAAATGGGTCAATTCACTTTGACGTGTCAACGTTTTCAAATGGTAATGCGTTACCAAATGGGATCATTCCGTGTACCATATAACCCTTAGCTTATCTTTTTAAACTACTACCCTTTGTTATCCTCACTCCTGTAACTAACTCATTTTTGTATATCCAGCATGTCTCGTCACCATGGAAAGCGTGGAAGTTCCGACCGTAAGCTAGCTGTCATGATTGCCCGACAAATGGCTGCCGTCATCCCGACTATGATTGCTGAACTTAATAGCACTCTAATGGCTAATAGCAACAACCACACCAATGGGAACAATAGCGGTGCTAATGGAGACAATAGCAACAACCAAAACGGGAACAATCAACAAGGGAACAATCGTACTTGCACTTTCAAACACTTCAACTCATGCAAACCCACTAGCTTTAGTGGAAAAGAAGGAGCCACTGGACTTCTCGAGTGGTTTGAAAGTATGGAGAACACATTCATTGTTAGCGAGTGCCCTGACGAGTTCAAGGTTCGCTATGCCACAAGTGTTCTTCAACAACGGGCACTAACATGGTGGAATAGTGAAAAGAGAAACCGTGGAACTGAGGTTGCAATGGCGTTGCCCTGGGAGGAATTTAAGGATATCATGATCCAAAAGTTCTGTCCGAGGAGCGAGTTACAAAAGCTGGAGGAGGAGTTCTGGAACCTCAAACAAGATGGTGGGAATCACTTGGCTTATTCCACCCGACATCATGAGTTGAGTAAGCTCCTACCACACATGGTGGACACCGTGCCCCGTAACATTGAGAAATTTATCAAAGGGGTGCCACCTCAAATTCAAGATGCCGTGGTGGGTAGTAGGCCCACAACTTTGGAGGAGGCGATTACCATCACTGCACAGCTCACCGAGAATCATATAAGAGCTGGCACTATGTCGGCAAAGGGTTTGTTGGATCTAGAGAGGCTGTTGCAACCAAAACTATGTCACTTAGAAGATTTTGAGTACAACATACAAAGGACTTCCGAAGCCAAGTGTGGAACTTTCGAAGGAAGAAAGAGCTCTTCCGAAGTCTAAGTGTAAAATACACTTCCGAATGAAAACTCCAACTTTCGAAGATAAAGAAGCTACTTCCGAAGATCAAGACTTAAAGACAAAGTTCTGAAGTCAACTTCCGAAGTATAAAGAAGTCCTCAAAGCCTCGGAAGCATAGAAGCATCTTCCGAAGTATAAGTGGCTTCGGAAGAACTTGTTCTTCCGAAGCCAGTTAACCTTCGGAAGACACTTCTATTATCCAGTAGACATAAGTATGGTCTGTCTGACACTCCGCTGCAAATCTCTGAGATACTGCATGGCGTTTTCTCAAAAGCCATGTAGTTGACCATACTTTAATCTACTGTTTACCTTTTATGTTAAGTACAGTTGCCATCTTTAGTTGGTGACAAAAGGTAAGTCATGGACATGTCATGACTACCATATCTTAGATAATACTTTATCTAAGATACCTTAACTATAGCATTGTAGTATATGCTTTAGTCGTAGGTTTCCAGCTGGTATCAAGTATAACCGGCTGTAGGATCTAGTATATATAGTTTCTCATTGTAACTCTTGTTTCATGCTTGTAAGTGTCTTGTAATCTTGAGTTGAGAAGTAATATATACAAGTACCTTGAAAATACTTCTGTTGTTCCTTTGATTACTTATTATATTATTATCAACTCTTGTTAAAGACATTGCTTCATCTTGTTTGAGTGTTACTATAAGTGAGTTTGAGAGAATCACAAGTGTTAAGTGACAAAACCCGATCCTGCAATTGGTATCAGAGCTTTTTAGGCTCTTGATTGTGAGATCTTACCATCCTAATCAACCAGTTTTTCACTCCTCCTTATACCTCACTCAAAAATTGGCCCTCATCAAATCTGAAGTTGAGATGGGAACGATGACCAAAGCTCCCATCATCGACCCTGAAAACTTCAGGTCTTGGAGCAGAAGAATGGAAGGCTTCATCAGATACCAGGATAGCAAGATGTGGCAATCCATCGTTAATGGCCCGTATAAGCCAAAAGTTGCTGGTGGAAACGGTGCCATGATCGAGAAAGCCGTTGAAGACTATTCCAATGAAAACAGGAAGAAGCTTGACATAGACAGCAATGCTATGACTGTTCTTATGACTGCAATCCCAAACTCCATCATGGTGGGGTTTGAGCATTGCAAGTCTGCCAAAGAACTTTGATGCTCTTGCTCAAATGTACTCAAGCTCGAATGATTCAAAGAAGGACTCACTGAAGCAGCAGTTTGAGAACTTCACCTATGTTGCTGGAGAAACTTTTAGCCAGCAATATTTCAGGTATATGGATCTTATCTCTTCCCTTCAATCTGTGGAATCACTCAAGAACTTAGAGACCTTACAAGAAAGTTTATGAGTGCTCTACCCAATGAGTGGACATTCTACTGTGTCTCCATCAAGAGAACAGAGAATTTAAACACACTCACCATGACCGAACTCTATGGGATCCTTGATGGATACCGTTTGGAAATGGAAAGCAAGAAGGGTCACCAAGCAAGCAGACCCTTGAGCCTTCCTGCTAGCAACGCTTTAATGGTTGCTGAAGGCTCAGGTATCTCCCAGTCTCAGCAGTACCTGTCATACACCCAGCAGCCATCTTGTTCATCTGGGCCTTACATCACATTCCCTGAGACTCCAAGGTCTCATCAAGCTCAGCAAAGCTCCTTTCAGGAGGGCTGTGCGTTTGTCTCAGGGAGTGGACACTCCAATGATCATCAATTCTGCTTTGATGATCTTGAGTGCTTCAGTCCAGATGACATAGAGTATGTGGACATTGTCCAACAAATGGCTCTTCTAACCTACAGAGCGAAGAAGTTCTTTAAGAGAACTGGAAGGCAATTCCCTCAAAACCCAATCACCAGCAAGTTTGGGTTTGACAAAAGCAAGGCTAAATGTTACAACTGTAACCAGCTTGGCCATTTTGCAAGGGAATGCAAGGCTCCCAAGTCCAACCCGGGAACCTCACAGGCCTCCACACATCCTTCTACACCAAAGCCCAACGGAAAGTCAACTGAAACAGCAGCAATGGCTCAAGAAGTTGACTGGAGCTTCATGGTTCAAGATGTGACTCCTGCTCAAGCACTCATGGCAGGAACAGATGAAAATAAGGTATATGAACATCTCTGTACCCCTGCTTGTATTGCTAAGGTTAAATTGTACCAGGACTACAATATGGAAATTAAATATGATATTGAGTCTTTAAATGTTTTAAAATCTGACTTTAAAAGGGCTGAATCTGACTACCAAAAGAAATTGAGGAGTTAGAGAAAACTGTGTCCCTTTTAAAACATGAACACACCAACTACAAGACTCAAATCAAGGATTTAATATCCAAATTGACTGAGGCTCAAGCCCAGCTTGTCACTGCTGAGGCTCAAGCCAGGAAGTATGCTATTTCCGAGCAAAACTTCCAAGCCATACTTGCATCATCCTCTCACTCCAAACTTTGTTATCAAAACAAAAGTGGGTTGGGAACCAATGAAATTGCTCCACCACACTCTTATGAGTCTGTAAGACAACCAAGGTGTGGTACTGAAGAGCAAGAGGTTCCATCTGTTGACCCACCTTCTCAAGAGTCAAAGAGTGATGCAACTATGGAGACCATGACCATCACAGGGAAGGAACAGGTAATTGTGCCCTCCCAGCCAATGATGATCAAACCCTGACCACCAAAGCCAGAAGAAGCAGGGCTAAAGCAGCCAAAAAAAACTGCCAAGAAGGTGGCTGAATCCAAACTGAAGATAGACCCAAAGCAAAAGGGTGTATTCATATCAGCTGGATTCCAGGTGGTTGGACCTTCTGATTCAGGAAAAGAGTACAGTACCAGTACTCCTATCCTACCAAAGGATCAGAAGTTAAAGGGAAAGGTTGCTGATGAGGAGAAAAAGAAAAGAAACAGCAACCCTCTCATTCCCAGAAAATTAACATTGCATGCATAATGTGTGGTCTGCAAAACCACATGGCTAAAGATTGTTACTACAATCCTGCTAGCACACATTATGCAAATAATGTTAAAAGAGAAGGAGTCAGGGAAGGTTTCACATTTGGACCATATCAAATGGTTCAAGTGATGAAAAAGGGAAAGCTTGTTTCCGAAGCAAGGCTTCTCTCGGAAGAAAACTCTTCTTCCGAAAGGAAAAAGGCTTCGGAAGTTAAAGCTGCCAAGACTCACAAAAGAGTCCCCTTGAAACCATCCCAGAAGAAGACTGCTTCGGAAGAAAAGGTGGTGAAGGTCTCTTCCGAAAAGAAAGAAGCTTCGGAAGAATGCCAAGCTACAAAAGCCTTCAACAAGCTCATCTTCTATGATCAACCAAGGGATGGAATGGAAGATCAAGGAAGATGCTGTAGCCCAAACCTCTTCTTCAAAGACACCAATTGAACCCCCATGCATAAACTTTGGTTCAATCATGTCACTCTCATTGGAAGAACCCAAGACCAACAAGGCTTGGGTTTCCAATCAAAACTAATTATCTCACCTTATGTGCAGGGACATCCATATGACAAGAATAACAACATTTGGATTGTAGATAGTGGATGCTCCAGGCACATGACAGGGAACAGATCTCTCCTTCAACAATTTCAACATTATGATGGAGGTCCTGTCCAGTTTGGAGGTGAGGCCGGAGGATATATTTCTGGCAGAGGAAGTATATCCAATGGAAAATTAAAGGTTGACAAAGTTAATTTTGTCAAACAGCTTGAACACAACCTGTTAAGTGTTTCTCAATTTGTGATCAAAAGCATCAAATGCTTTTCACAGAACATGAGTGCATCATCCTCAAACCTGGGATGACAATTCCTCAGGAATTGGTGCTTCTTAGATCTCCCAGGAGAGGGGATATGTACAAGCTTGATATGAACAATGCTTCCCCAATGGGAGAAGTATCATGTTCCAACAGATCCCCAATGGAGAAGTATCATGCTTTCTTTCCAAAGCTGATAGTGATGAGTCAACACTATGGCATAAACGAATGTGTCATGTCAATTTTAAGACAATGAATAAATTGGCTAAAAATAACTTGGTACATGGTTTGCCTAAAAAGGAATTTTTCTGCAAAGATAACTGTGTTGCTTGCCTGAAAGGGAAACAACACAGGTCTTCTCATAAATCCAAGGTTGTTAACTCTATCACTACTCCATTACACTTATTGCACATGGATCTATTTGGTCCCACAAGTATAATGAGCATTGGAAGGAAATCATATTGCCTTGTGGTAGTTGATGATTTTACTAGATTTACATGGGTATTCTTTTTAAGAACTAAAGATGAAACTGCTGAAACTTTAAAATCTTTTATTCTTAAAATAGAAAATCAAGTTGATCACAAGGTTAAAATAATTAGAAGTGATCAAGGGACTGAGTTTAAGAACTTTGTTCTTGACTCATTTTGTAACTCAAAAGGGATTGCCAGACAATACAGTGCTCCTAGAACTCCTCAACAAAATGGTGTTGCTGAGAGGAGAAATAGGACACTTATTGAGGCTGCTCGGACTATGTTAGCTGATTCAAAGCTGCCTCTAACATTCTGGGCAGAGGCAGTCAGCACTGCATGCTATGTGCAGAACAGAGTTCTTGTAGTAAAGCCACATGGAAAGACCCCTTATGAGTTATGGAACAAGAGGCCACCGTTCATTGGCTTTCTAAGGTCCTTTGGCAGCAGGTGTACCATACTTAACACAAAAGACAATTTGGCAAAATTTGCTGAAAAGTCAGATGATGCTATCTTTGTTGGATATTCCTCCTATTCTAAAGCATACAGGGTTTATAATATTAAAAACCAACAATTTGAGGAATCCTCCAACATTGTAGTTAATGAGCACACTCCTTGTGTTAGGGGGAATGGCCCTGATCATATCTTTGATTTAGAATTGTTTCCAAACTATTCTAAACCATCTTGTGAGAATGTTTCAGCTGGAACAGGTGCTCAAAGCAATTCTGATGAAGATCAACTGTTTGAGCTTCCCAGACCTACTCCAAGTTCTCCAAGAGCTACAACAAATCAAGTTCCCACTATTGAAAGATCTGACAGCATAACCATTTCAAGAAATAGTGGAACTTCAACAAGGGATTCACCTGATGATTTTCAAATCTCCTCAGGTGATCCTGCACAACACCAAGCTGATGGAAGCAGCATTTTGAAGGAACAGGCAACTGTTAATGATGCTTCACAGCAAAGAAATGATGATGTTTCTCTTTCATTCAATCAGTCCTCATTGAATGAGATTGAAACAACAGCTGGACCAAGTATTCAAGCTCCTGAGCAAAATATGTCCAACTTGGACTTATCTTTGCAACTGGAGGTGATTCCAAGACTTAGAATTCACAATACTCATCCAGCTGAAAACATCATAGGGGAAGTCTCTGAGGGTGTGAGAACAAGGGGACAAACTCATAATGGGAATGTCTGCTTGTACTCATGCTTCTTATCCCAAATGGAACCCAAGAAGGTGGAAGATGCCTTGAAAGATAGTAGCTGGGTTGAATCAATGCAAGAGGAGCTGCTTCAATTCAAAAGACAAAAGGTTTGGAACCTATGTCCGCTACCATCTGGTCAAGTACCTATAGGCACCAAATGGGTATTCAGAAACAAAAGAGATGACAGAGGCTTGATTATCAAGAACAAGGCAAGACTGGTGGTTCAAGGATACACTCAAGAGGAAGGAATTGATTATACTGATGTCTTTGCACCTGTTGCAAGACTTGAGGCAGTTAGGATCTTCCTTGCTTATGCTGCATCCAAGAATTTCACTGTCTACCAGCTTGATGTCAAGTGTGCCTTTCTATATGGGGATATAGATAGGGAAGTCTACGTATGCCAGCCTCCAGGATTTGAAGACCCACAGCACCAAACTATGTGTGCAAGTTGGATAAAGCTCTATATGGGCTGCACCAAGCACCTAGGCTGTGGTATGAGACATTGTCTCAATTTCTCCTGAAGAATGGTTATACTAGAGGTACCATTGATAAGACTCTCTTCATAGAAAGTCTGGGAAAGACATTTTGCTAGTTCAAGTCTATGTTGATGACATCATATTTGGTTCCTCAAATGACCAAATGTGCAAAGACTTTGAGAGCATTATGAAGAAGAAGTTCGAGATGAGTTCTATGGGAAAAATGGACTTTTTCCTTGGAATTCAGGTAAAGCAACTGAAGGAAGGGTTCTTCATCAATCAATCTAAGTATGTCAATGATATCTTAGAGAGATTTGATATGAAGGATTGTAAAGCAGCAAAGACACCCATACCCAGAAACCATGATTTATGCCCTGATTCTGAGGGGGAGGATACTGATCAACATCAGTATAGAGCAATCATTGGTTCTCTGATGTATCTCACAGCAAGTAGACCTGATATCATGTTTGCAACCGCATCTGTGCAAGATATCAGGCTGCTCCAAAGGTGTCTCACCTAATTGCTGTCAAGAGAATCCTCAGATACCTCAAAGGAGCACCTAAGTTAGGTCTCTGGTATCCAAGAAATAGTGATTTTAATCTCTATGGTTACTCTGATAGTGATTATGGTGGCTGCAACATCAACAAGAAATCAACATCAGGTGGATGTCAATTTCTTGGTGGAAGGATCATCTCATGGCAATGCAAAAAGCAATCCTGTGTCTCTACATCAACTGCTGAAGCTGAATACATTGCTGCTGCAAGTTGCTGTGCTCAGCTGCTGTGGATTCAAAACCAGATGATTGACTATGGATTCAACTTCATGAGCACTCCTATCCACATTGACAACAACAGTGCTATATCCATCACTGAAAATCCAGTGAAGCACTCTAAGACAAAGCACATTGATATCAGGTATCATTTCATTAGAGATATTCATGAGAAAAATCTTATAAAACTAATCAAAGTTGATTCAAATGAACAATATGCTGATTTGTTCACCAAAGCATTTGATGAACAGAGATTTAAATATCTCATTACAGCTATTGGGATGATAAACATTGATTAGTTAATCTCAATTGAAAACCTTTTTAATGTGTAAAGTCTTATGTCAAAACAATCTAAGCCCTGTTACAAAAGATCTTTTCTTAAATTTATCTAAGTATAAGTTCTTCCGAAGAGAAATTACCTCGGAAGATATCTAGCATAACTTCCGAAGCAAATTTCTCATAGGATAATTTTCTTCTCGGAAGAGTGTTAAGTCTCGAAGAAGCGATTGAGTTCATCTCAGATCTACTTCCGAAGCACTTAATACACTCCATCTGAAAGCAACATGTACTCTCGGAAGTAAGCAATTTACCTTCGGAAGTACATTTGCCTTCGGAAGAACATTACCTTCGGAAATACATTATACTCGGAAGAAAGATTTTACTGTGTAACGGAAATCTTTTGGGCCCCACACTGTAAAAAGTAAAGATTTTGTTAATGATGTCGGATTATTTAAATGGTCTAACCTTACCGCCCTGTCACATCATCCACTGAACCCTCACATCATCTTATCCAAACCACCCTTTAAACCGCCATTTCACCCATTTAAATACTTCCGGTTAATCACTTACACTCTTTTTACCAAATTCACTGCCCTAAAAGCTTTCTTCTTCTCCAATTTACCTTACTCAGAACTTTTCTACTACTATCTTTCTCAAATGGCCTTAAACCCTCAGCACAACCAGGTCGCACTCCTTGACTCTTCAAGGGATGATGACTTCTCTGATATCATTTCTTTCTTAGCCCAATCTTCATACTACACTGCCTTGACCGTAAACCCTACCATCTACTCCAACCAAATGTCCGAATTTTGGGCAAATGGTCGGATTGAAACCCTAAACAGGGGTTCGTGCTATTAGGTCAAACGTTTGTGGCCAAGAGTTGGTCATCACTGAACAGATCATCAGGGAGCATCTTGAGCTCCATGATGAAGGCGCACCGACGGAATTCCCCAAATCTGAGTTAGATAGTTCTTATCTCCAAATGGGATACGGTGGAGATGTAAGCAGGTCAACGGTCTACAAATTCAACTTCTCCTACAAGTGGAAGTTCCTGCTGCATGTGGTTCTTCACTGTCTATCTAACAAATCCGGGGGATGGGATCAAATCCCTTATGAACTCGGGTGCTTAGTTCACGGGTTGGTACAAAGCCTCCGCTTCAACTATTCAAGGTTTGTGCTGACTAACCTTATGGAAATCTGCAAAGGACACATTCTTTATGTATCCCAGATTTCTCCAGCACATAATCAACTGCGAGCTAGATCAGGGTAAGCTTGTCTGTGCAGCTGCTCTATCTGCTCCCCAAATGAGGCCGACCATCTTCAAGGTCTTGAAGAGAGTGTCTACCAACTACACTGGAAGGGATACCGCACTACTTCCAGGTATGATTGAGCCAATGGCTCCTGGTGACATCCTGTTCACCCCACAGGTGATGAACCCACACCAGCAACTACCCTCACCATTCCAAATCTACCTTCTCCACCCCATCACTGTCACCTACCAGAGACGTACCAAACGAACCCTTGTTCAATCTACTCTGATTGAACAAGCCCCTCCTCTTCAAACCAAAAAGGCTAGAGTGGAACAAGGGGCTCCCACTCAGCCAGAGGTCCACCAATCCTTCACTATTGACCTCAATATGGGTCTTGAGTCTCCTCAGTCTCAGACCCATGAGCCCAAAAACCCAGCTGATAGCCCTCAGGGTGAGTCTCTATACTCCCCTGAGCAGCCACAAAGGGACAGCTCAATGCCTTTTGACATTGATCAAAGTCCCGGGTCCTTAGGTCTTCATTCCTTTTCTTTCACTGACCTATTGACCGGAGCTGGTGAAGAGATTATGTCTCTCAAAGGCGATGAAGTTGATCCACTACACCCCTATTAAGGATCAACAGAGCCTAGAGAAACCTCTTGTCTCTAGCCCACACCAGCAAAGCCCTACTGAGGTGAGTCCCACTGATGTGGAGGGGACTCATGTAGATTCAGCTGCCACTACTGAAGGAGCCTCAATGGATCCTCAGGACAGTGGTAACGACAGTCAGACTGAATCTACGGCAACCATGCCCTTTGATGCCTCTGAAAGAGACATCATTGTGCAAGGGAAACCAGGGTGCCAAGAAACCACATCTGGTGGTGAGGATGAAACATACCAGGTATGTTACCTCATCTCCCCGTGATTCTTCAAAAGAAGATGAGGGAAGTATGCAACTCACCATTCGAGACCTACTTTCTAAAGTCTCAAACCTTGAATCAAAGGTTAAGACTTTAGAGGATAGGTCTGCCACTCAGCAACTTGAGATTGAAAGTCTCAAGGCCAAACTAGCTGAGACACAGATTGAGAGATCTGTTAGGCATGTACCAGTTCAGGTCTCCTTGACCTCTTCCTCTAGCTCATCTACCTCTCAAGATGATGCTACCAAAAAGGGGGAGAGTGTTGAGAGACAAAGCCAAAGACAGGATACCCACAGGTCAAGCTCTTACTTCTTTGAGCTCAATACAACAAGCTGCCATCTTCCCTGAGCCTCCTCCAGTTGTCTTTCAAGTGGATCAAAGGATGCTTCAGGATCTAAATAGGTTCTTCAACAAGTTCCTTTTAGAGTCCCTGATAGAACAGCCCAGTCCAGATATGTCTGTGATTTACTTTGGAGCTCAAGAGCTTCAGAGGTTGAATGCACCTCCTACCACTGTTGAGGAAGTTGGTCAACCTAAGGCCCAAGTGGAACCTGAGATTGATTTCGAAGGGAAAACTAGGACTGATGGCCCAGCAACTGAAACAGTTGGGACAGAAGGTGTGTTTTTCACAGACTTCCGAAGCACAATTCAAAGCCTCGGAAGAACAAGCTCAAACTTCCGAAGCTGAGATTGCTGCTGCGGAAGGACTATTTTCTCTTTCCGATGATCTAATAGTCACAGATGCAATTCTGGAACTTGCATCTGAGGTTAATAGGGAGGACTTTCTCAGCCAACCATTAGCTATAACATCTGCATTGACCCAGCTCCTACCTCTACCACCCAACCTGGATCTTCTATCCAAGAACCCCCAAAGTCTAGCACTTCCGAAGACATAAAAGGCAAGAGGAAGATGACTTCGGAAGAGCTTCAGGAAGAAGAAAGGTTGGAGAAGCTAGAAGGAAAGGTAGACTACCAACTGGGAAACTGTTAGCTGCAAGTACCAAAGCAGCTGCAGCCAACCAGGAGGCAGTCAACAATCGAAGAAGGGTAGAGGTAATAGATAGACTTGTCAGTCTAGGGGCTGCTTCGGAAGATGTACTCCTGCTACCATTAGAGGAGCTGATAGAGTTGAAAAGGCAACCTTGCTGCAAAGACAGCAAAAAGAAGAGGCTGCAAGGTTGGCCTTAGAAGAAGAAAGGCAGAGAAAAGAAAGGGAATGATCTGCAGCTCAGGAGAGAAAGGATCACTTTCCTACTCTCCAGAGGATTCTCTCAAGAGGAGTTGTCTCCACACAATAGTGATACGATCTTATGGCTCTTCAACAAAGAGCAAGATCAAATGGAGAAGGAGGAGAGAAAGAGAGCTGCAAGGGGAGAAGCTGGTGGAGAAGAGGAAGAAAGAAGAAGAAGCTGGACTGTCTGCCGCCAAGAAGATAGGTGAGAAAGCTTGGATGAAGAATTATCTTAAAGCTCATGGCTTCTCTGGCAGGCAGGTGGGTCCAATGTCTGAGAAGACTCTCCAACGACATGTCAGTGACATCAAGGCTGACATTCGTGCGGGGAGAAGAAAAGAAGATGTATAGAAGGGGACAGGGATGACCTTCAAAGCAACCTCTCAACCAAAATCCAAAACCCAACCTCAACCTGAACCTATACCTTTTCCCTTCCCAATTAAAACTGAACCTGAACCTTTCACCCCTGAACTACACCATCACACCTACCAACCTTTCACCTCAACTACCTAGACTACCCATCATCCAACCCAAAACCTTAGCCAGAACCCAAACTCCTAAACCTACCCAACAACCAATCAAAACCATCCCCTCAGCCTTCCAAACATCTCTCTATGGAGGAATTCAAGGCGATCAAAACTAAGCTCATCAACTGCACAACTCTGAGCGACATCTCCTGTGAGGAGGATTCAGTCAACCTGACTTATGTTGATGGATCCTCAAGTCAACCCGACATCTCTGTGAGGAGGAGTAAAACTGAGAGAGGAGGAGGAAAGGAAAGGATCAGCAACCAAAGGCAAAGCCTTTCTTCAAATGGTTGAAGGTCCAGAACTTGAGCCCATAGTTAGATGGGAGTATGACTACAACTCCCGTCAACTAACTCTCTTCAGGGGGTCACAACAAAGGGTACATGTCATTCAAAGTGATAGACTGGATCTCCTATCCACGAATGACTTGTACAAGCTTCTCAGCACTACTTCCGGGAAGAACAGAGAGACAGACAAATATCTTTTGTCCCTGGTGCTGAAAGTTTTGAGAAGCAGAAATAAGTGAAGTTTTGGTAGCATCAGCCTAGGGGGAGTTTGTTGGATCTAGAGAGGCTGTTGCAACCAAAACTATGTCACTTAGAAGATTTTGAGTACAACATACAAAGGACTTCCGAAGCCAAGTGTGGAACTTCCGAAGGAAGAAGGAGCTCTTCCGAAGTCTAAGTGTAAAATACACTTCCGAAGGAAAACTCCAACTTCCGAAGATAAAGAAGCTACTTCCGAAGATCAAGACTTAAAGACAAAGTTCTGAAGTCAACTTCCGAAGTATAAAGAAGTCCTCAAAGCCTCGGAAGCATAGAAGCATCTTCCGAAGTATAAGTGGCTTCGGAAGAACTTGTTCTTCCGAAGCCAGTTAACCTTCGGAAGACACTTCTATTATCCAGTAGACATAAGTATGGTCTGTCTGACACTCCACTGCAAATCTCTGAGATACTGCATGGCGTTTTCTCAAAAGCCATGTAGTTGACCATACTTTAATCTACTGTTTACCTTTTTATGTTAGTACAGTTGCCATCTTTAGTTGGTGACAAAAGGTAAGTCATGGACATGTCATGACTACCATATCTTAGATAATACTTTATCTAAGATACCTTAACTATAGCATTGTAGTATATGCTTTAGTCGTAGGTTTCCAGCTGGTATCAAGTATAACCGGCTGTAGGATCTAGTGTATATAGTTTCTCATTGTAACTCTTGTTTCATGCTTGTAAGTGTCTTGTAATCTTGAGTTGAGAAGTAATATATACAAGTACCTTGAAAATACTTCTGTTGTTCCTTTGATTACTTATTATATTATTATCAACTCTTGTTAAAGACATTGCTTCATCTTGTTTGAGTGTTACTATAAGTGAGTTTGAGAGAATCACAAGTGTTAAGTGACAAAACCCGATCCTGCAATTGGTATCAGAGCTTTTTAGGCTCTTGATTGTGAGATCTTACCATCCTAATCAACCAGTTTTTCACTCCTCCTTATACCTCACTCAAAAATTGGCCCTCATCAAATCTGAAGTTGAGATGTGAACGATGACCAAAGCTCCCATCATCGACCCTGAAAACTTCAGGTCTTGGAGCAGAAGAATGGAAGGCTTCATCAGATACCAGGATAGCAAGATGTGGCAATCCATCGTTAATGGCCCGTATAAGCCAAAAGTTGCTGGTGGAAACGGTGCCATGATCGAGAAAGCCGTTGAAGACTATTCCGATGAAGACAGGAAGAAGCTTGACATAGACAGCAATGCTATGACTGTTCTTATGACTGCAATCCCAAACTCCATCATGGTGGGGTTTGAGCATTGCAAGTCTGCCAAAGAACTCTTTGATGCTCTTGCTCAAATGTACTCAAGCTCGAATGATTCAAAGAAGGACTCACTGAAGCAGCAGTTTGAGAACTTCACCTATGTTGCTGGAGAAACTTTTAGCCAGCAATATTTCAGGTATATGGATCTTATCTCTTCCCTTCAATCTGTGGGAATCACTCAAGAACTTAGAGACCTTACAAGAAAGTTTATGAGTGCTCTACCCAATGAGTGGACATTCTACTGTGTCTCCATCAAGAGAACAGAGAATTTAAACACACTCACCATGACCAAACTCTATGGGATCCTTGATGGATACCGTTTGGAAATGGAAAGCAAGAAGGGTCACCAAGCAAGCAGACCCTTGAGCCTTCCTGCTAGCAACGCTTTAATGGTTGCTGAAGGCTCAGGTATCTCCTAGTCTCAGCAGTACCTGTCATACACCCAGCAGCCATCTTGTTCATCTAGGCCTTACATCACATTCCTTGAGACTCCAAGGTCTCATCAAGCTCAGCAAAGCTCCTTTCAGGAGGGATGTGCGTTTGTCTCAGGGAGTGGACACTCCAATGATCATCAATTCTGCTTTGATGATCTTGAGTGCTTCAGTCCAGATGACATAGAGTATGTGGACATTGTCCAACAAATGGCTCTTCTAACCTACAGAGCGAAGAAGTTCTTTAAGAGAACTGGAAGGCAATTCCCTCAAAACCCAATCATCAGCAAGTTTGGGTTTGACAAAAGCAAGGCTAAATGTTCCAATTGTAACCAGCTTGGCCATTTTGCAAGGGAATGCAAGGCTCCCAAGTCCAACCCGGGAACCTCACAGGCCTCCACACATCCTTCTACACCAAAGCCCAACGGAAAGTCAACTGAAACAGCAACAATGACTCAAGAAGTTGACTGGAGCTTCATGGTTCAAGATGTGACTCCTGCTCAAGCACTCATGGCAGGAACAGATGAAAATAAGGTATATGAATATCTCTGTACCCCTGCTTGTATTGCTAAGGTTAAATTGTACCAGGACTACAATATGGAAATTAAATATGATATTGAGTCTTTAATTGTTTTAAAATCTGACTTTAAAACGGCTGAATCTGACTACCAAAAGAAAATAGAGGAGTTAGAGAAAACTGTGTCCCTTTTAAAACATGAACACACCAACTACAAGACTCAAATAAAGGATTTAATATCCAAATTGACTGAGGCTCAAGCCCAGCTTGTCACTGCTGAGGCTCAAGCCAGGAAGTATGCTATTTCCGAGCAAAACTTCCAAGCCATACTTGCATCATCCTCTCACTCCAAACTTTGTTATCAAAACAAAAGTGGGTTGGGAACCAATGAAATTGCTCCACCACACTCTTATGAGTTTGTAAGACAACCAAGGTGTGGTACTGAAGAGCAAGAGGTTCCATCTGTTGACCCACCTTCTCAAGAGTCAAAGAGTGATGCAACTATGGAGACCATGACCATCACAGGGAAGGAACAGGTAATTGTGCCCTCCCCAGCCAATGATGATCAAACCCTGACCACCAAAGCCAGAAGAAGCAGGGCTAAAGCAGCCAAAAAAACTACCAAGAAGGTGGCTGAATCCAAACTGAAGATAGATCCAAAGCAAAAGGGTGTATTCATATCAGCTGGATTCCAGGTGGTTGGACCTTCTGATTCAGGAAAAGAGTACAGTACCAGTACTCCTCTCCTACCAAAGGATCAGAAGTTAAAGGGAAAGGTTGCTGATGAGGAGAAAAAGAATAAGAAACAGCAACTCTCTCATTCCCAGAAAATTAACATTGCATGCATAATGTGTGGTCTGCAAAACCACATGGCTAAAGATTGTTACTACAATCCTGCTAGCACACATTATGCAAATAATGTTAAAAGAGAAGGAGTCAGGGAAGGTTTCACATTTGGACCATATCAAATGGTTCAAGTGATGAAAAAAGGGAAAGCTTGTTTCCGAAGCAAGGCTTCTCTCGGAAGAAAACTCTTCTTCCGAAAAGAAAAAGGGTTCGGAAGTTAAAGCTGCCAAGACTCACAAAAGAGTCCCCTTGAAACCATCCCAGAAGAAGACTGCTTCGGAAGAAAAGGTGGTGAAGGTCTCTTCCGAAAAGAAAGAAGCTTCGGAAGAATGCCAAGCTACAAAAGCCTCAACAAGCTCATCTTCTATGATCAACCAAGGGATGGAATGGAAGATCAAGGAAGATGCTGTAGCCCAAACCTCTTCTTCAAAGACACCAATTGAACCCCCATGCATAAACTTTGGTTCAATTATGTCACTCTCATTGGAAGAACCCAAGACCAACAAGGCTTAGGTTTCCAATCAAAACTAATTATCTCACCTTATATGCAGGGACATCCATATGATAAGAATAACAACATTTGGATTGTAGATAGTGGATGCTCCAGGCACATGACAGGGAACAGATCTCTCCTTCAATAATTTCAACATTATGATTGAGGTCCTGTCCAGTTTGGAGGTGAAGCCGGAGGATATATTTCTGGCAGAGGAAGTATATTCAATGGAAAATTAAAGGTTGACAAAGTTAATTTTGTCAAACAGCTTGAACACAACCTGTTAAGTGTTTCTCAATTTTGTGATCAAAAGCATCAAATGCTTTTCACAGAACATGAGTGCATCATCCTCAAACCTGGGATGACAATTCCTCAGGAATTAGTGCTTCTTAGATCTCCGAGGAGAGGGGATATGTACAAGCTTGATATGAACAATGCTTCCCCAATGGGAGAAGTATCATGCTTTCTTTCCAAAGCTGATAGTGATCCCCAATGGGAGAAGTATCATGCTTTCTTTTCAAAGCTGATAGTGATGAGTCAACACTATGGCATAAACGAATGTGTCATGTCAATTTTAAGACAATGAATAAACTGGCTAAAAATAACTTGGTACATGGTTTGCCTAAAAAGGAATTTTTCTGCAAAGATAACTATGTAGCTTGCCTGAAAGGGAAACAACACAGGTCTTCTCATAAATCCAAGGTTGTTAACTCTATCACTACTCCATTACACTTATTGCACATGGATCTATTTGGTCCAACAAGTATAATGAGCATTGGAAGGAAATCATATTGCCTTGTGGTAGTTGATGATTTTACTAGATTTACATGGGTATTCTTTTTAAGAACTAAAGATGAAACTGCTGAAACTTTAAAATCTTTTATTCTTAAAATAGAAAATCAAGTTGATCACAAGGTCAAAATAATTAGAAGTGATCAAGGGACTGAGTTTAAGAACTTTGTTCTTGACTCATTTTGTAACTCAAAAGGAATTGCCAGACAATACAGTGCTCCTAGAACTCCTCAACAAAATGGTGTTGCTGAGAGGAGAAATAGGACACTTATTGAGGCTGCTCGGACTATGTTAGCTGATTCAAAGTTGCCTCTAACATTCTGGGCAGAGGCAATCAGCACTGCATGCTATGTGCAGAACAGAGTTCTTGTAGTAAAGCCACATGGAAAGACCCCTTATGAGTTATGGAACAAGAGGCCACCGTTCATTGGCTTTCTAAGGTCCTTTGGCAGCAGGTGTACCATACTTAACACAAAAGATAATTTGGCAAAATTCGTTGAAAAGTCAGATGATGCTATCTTTGTTGGATATTCCTCATATTCTAAAGCATACAGGGTTTATAATATTAAAACCCAACAATTTGAGGAATCCTCCAACATTGTAGTTAATGAGCACACTCCTTGTGTTAGGGGGAATGGCCCTGATCATATCTTTGATTTAGAATTGTTTCCAAACTATTCTAAACCATCTTGTGAGAATGTTTCAGCTCGAACAGGTGCTCAAAGCAATTCTGATGAAGATCAACTGTTTGAGCTTCCCAGACCTACTCCAAGTTCTCCAAGAGCTACAACAAATCAAGTTCCCACTATTGAAAGATCAGACAGCATAACCATTTCAAGAGATAGTGGAACTTCAACATGGGATTCATCTGATGATTTTCAAATCTCCTCAGGTGATCCTGCATAACACCAAGCTGATGGAAGCAACATTTTGAAGGAACAGGCAACTGTTAATGATGCTTCACAGCAAAGAAATGATGATGTTTCTCTTTCATTCAATCAGTCCTCATTGAATGAGATTGAAACAACAGCTGGACCAAGTATTCAAGCCCCTGAGCAAACTATGTCCAACTTGGACTTATCTTTGCAACTGGAGGTGATTCCAAGACTTAGAATTCACAATACTCATCCAGCTGAAAACATCATAGGGGAAGTCTCTGAGGGTGTGAGAACAAGGGGACAAACTCATAATGGGAATGTCTGCTTGTACTCATGCTTCTTATTCCTAATGGAACCCAAGAAGGTGGAAGATGCCTTGAAAGATAGTAGCTGGATTGAATCAATGCAAGAGGAGCTGCTTCAATTCAAAAGACAAAAGGTTTGGAACCTATGTCCGCTACCATCTGGTCAAGTACCTATAAGCACCAAATGGGTATTCAGAAACAAAAGAGATGACAGAGGCTTGATTATCAAGAACAAGGCAAGACTGGTGGTTCAAGGATACACTCAAGAGGAAGGAATTGATTATACTGATGTCTTTGCACCTGTTGCAAGACTTGAGGCAGTTAGGATCTTCCTTGCTTATGCTGCATCCAAGAATTTCACTGTCTACCAGCTTGATGTCAAGTGTGCCTTTCTATATGGGGATATAGATAGGGAAGTCTATGTATGCCAGCCTCCAGGATTTGAAGACCCACAGCACCAAAACTATGTGTGCAAGTTGGATAAAGCTCTATATGGGCTGCACCAAGCACCTAGGCTGTGGTATGAGACATTGTCTCAATTTCTCCTGAAGAATGGTTATACTAGAGGTACCATTGATAAGACTCTCTTCATTAGAAAGTCTGGGAAAGACATTTTTCTTGTTCAAGTCTATGTTGATGACATCATATTTGGTTCCTCAAATGACCAAATGTGCAAAGACTTTGAGAGCATTATGAAGAAGAAGTTCGAGATGAGTTCTATGGGAAAAATGGATTTTTTCCTTGGAATTCAGGTAAAGCAACTGAAGGGTAAGGAGTTGAAAGACTTTGCCAAGGGTAAGGACTTGAAAGACATTCCTGTTGTGCGGGACTTTCCCGAGGTTTTTCCTGAGGATCTTAAAGGGTTACCTCCCGTGCGAGAAGTTGAGTTCAAGATTGACTTAATCCCTGGCGCAAACCCTGTGGCTAAATCACCTTATCGTCTTGCACCGTCTGAAATGCAAGAACTAGCTAGTCAACTGGAAGAGTTGACCGATAAGGGTTTCATTCGCCCTAGCTCATCACCGTGGGGTGCACCTGTAATGTTTGTGAAGAAGAAGGATGGTTCAATTTCGCATGTGCATCGATTACCGAGAACTCAACAAGCTTACTATCGAAAACCGATACCCTCTTCCCCGAATCGATGATCTCTTCGACCAACTTCAAGGAGCAACCCAATTCTCAAAGATCGATCTACGTTCTGGGTATCATCAACTATGTGTGCATGATGATGAATTCCAAAGACCGCTTTTCGTACTTGATATGGACACTACGAGTTCATGGTCATGCCTTTTGGCTTGACCAATGCACCTGCCGTGTTCATGGATCTCATGAATCGAGTATGTAAATCGTATCTGGATAAGTTCGTGATCGTGTTCATTGATGACATTCTTATTTATTCCAAGACGAAAATCGATCACGAGACGCACTTGCGACAAGTTCTTGAACTTTTGAAAAAGGAGCAATTATATGCCAAGTTTTCCAAGTGTGTTTGGTTGGAAGAAGTTCAATTCTTAGGGCATGTGGTGAATAGCCAAGGAATTTACGTTGATCCTGCTAAAATTGAAGCCGTGAAGAATTGGTGTGTTCCCACAACCCCAACCGAGGTTAGTTCTTTTCTGGGCTTAGCGGGATATTACCGTAGGTTCATAGCGAATTTTTCGAAGATTGCTAAACCATTAACGGCGCTGACCCAAAAGAATCGACTCTTTGAATGGGGACCCGAGCAAGAAGATGCTTTCGAGACATTAAAACGCAAGTTGTGTAACGCTCCTATTCTCACACTTCCCGATGGAAACGATGACTTTACCGTATATTGTGATGCTTCTTATCAAGGTCTTGGTTGTGTTCTCATGCAACGAGGAAAAGTTATAGCATACGCGTTGAGGCAATTGAAGGTTCATGAAGTGAACTACACGACTCACGATCTTGAACTTGGTGCTGTGGTTTTTGCATTGAAGATTTGGCGACACTATCTATATGGGACGCAATGCATAGTTTACACCGATCATAAGAGTCTCCAACATGTGTTCAATCAAAAGGATCTCAACGTGAGACAAAGTCGTTGGATTGAGTTGATTAGCGACTACGACTGCGACATACGCTATCACCCTAGAAAGGCGAATGTTGTAGCCGACGCGCTGAGTCGCAAGGTCCACAACAAGACTGTCTCGCTCCAAGAAATTCGAGATCGAAGGCAATGGTTTGATACACTAGGAGAATTTGATACCGAGAGATTCGTGTGGATGTCAACAAGGCTACTATCATGCTTCAAAACATAAGGATCGATAGTGACCTCGAGTTATGCATTCGCGAGGCTCAACAAGCGGCATTAACAGACAAAGGGAAGGATGAAGATTTGATGCCTAACATTCGGTCGCAACTGGAGACAAAACCAAATGGCATGTGGTACTTCTTGAATCGACTTTGGATCCCGAATCGTGATAACCTTCGACATTTCATTATGAACGAAGCTCATCAAACCCGATATTCCATTCATCCCGGCTCCAATAAGATGTACATGGACCTGCGTGGTCAATATTGGTGGCCTGGAATGAAGAGAGATATTGCGTCTTACGTTTCCAAGTGTCTCACGTGTGCAAGGGTCAAAGCCGAGCATCAACGACCAAGTGGTTTACTTGAGCAACCTGAAATCCCTATGTGGAAATGGGAACATATATCCATGGATTTCATAACCAAGTTACCTCGTACACCTCGTGGTCATGATAGCATATGGGTCATTGTTGACCGTTTGACCAAGACAGCACATTTCATACCCATACGAGATACGTACAAGGATTCAAGGCTGGCTCGAATCTACATTGACGAAATTGTGAGTCGTCATGGCGTGCCTTTACACATCATATCCGACCGAGATGCTCGTTTCACTTCACACTTTTGGTCGTCTATGCAAGAACTCTTGGGTACTCAATTGGACCTAAGCACGGCTTACCATCCTCAAACTGATGGTCAAACCAAGCGAACGATCCAAACCTTAGAGGATTTGCTACGCCTTTGTGTTTTTGACTTTGGTGGTGATTGGGATACGCATCTACCGCTCGCGGAATTTTCGTATAACAATAGTTATCACTCGAGTATCAAGATGGCACCGTTTGAAGCTCTATATGGTCGTAAATGTCGTTCACCGATCTGCTGGACTGACATTGGTGAAAACTTCATCACTGGTCCTGAACTTATACAAGAGACGACCGATAAAGTCTCCACAATCCGCAAGAACCTTGAAGTGGCAAGATGTCGACAAAAGAGTTATGCCGATAAGCGTCGTAAGCCATTGGAGTTCCAAGTTGGCGACATGGTCCTTCTTAAGGTTTCACCGTGGAAAGGTGTTGTTCGCTTTGGAAAGAAGGATAAACTAGCTCCAAGATTTGTAGGACCTTTCAAAATCCTGAAAAGGATTGGGAAAGTGGCTTATAAACTGGAACTACCTTCCGACCTTAGTGGAGTTCATCCTGTATTCCATGTCTCAAATTTGAGAAAGTGTTTGGCTGACGAGAGTCTGCATGTTCCATTGGAACATCCAGATCGACGAGTCATTACACTTTGTTGAGAAACCTGTGGAGATTATGGATTGCATTATGAAGAAAACGAGAACCACCACTACTCCAATCGTTAAGGTTCGTTGGGAAAACAAGTGTGGAGCTGAGTTCACTTGGGAGCGTGAGGATCATATGAAGGAGAGACACCCGCATTTGTTCGCTTAGTTCATTCTTAATTTCGGGACGAAATTCTTTTAAGTTGGGGAGATTGTAACATCTTGTATTTTGTTAAATTAAAGTTAATGCTGTTTTCTTCTTGTAAGAATCATCGTTGTCATTCATGAAACATATGGGTTATTTATGCTTGCTTCTTAGTTTGATTTTAATTCTTAAAAATAAAAAAATTAAAGTTAATAACTTAATTATTTTGAACATAATAATAAATAATAATAATATTACTAAAATAATAATAATAATAATAATAATAATAATAATAATAAATAATAATAATAATAATAATAATAATAATAATAATAATAATAATAATAATAATAATAATAATAGTAATAATAATTTATAAAAGCTTTTAAACTTAAAATAAAGATTAGTGTATAAAACTTGGAGTTATTAACTCAAGGGGAGTGTTTTGTTATTTTGGAAACTTGAAATGGGAAGTTTTGGCATAAAATGATAAACAATCAAATCACGGGGACTAAACGTGTAAAATCTTAAACACAAACCCCAAATCTCTTTCTCTCTCCCGCATTTCCGGTGGACTCCGGCCACCCTCCGGCCGAAGTCCGACGACCCCCGAACAGCCTAGTTTCGTCGTTTCTTGATCCAAAACCGTCCCCAAACCTTTCTAGAACATGATTCGAACCGGTATACATCGTTTAATCAAGTTAAAACATCCGTTACTAGTCGAATCAAGTACATAACCGAAGCAACTTAAATCCATAGCCGTTCGAGCATTAACACCTAATAATAATCTAATTAAACTCACCTAAATAATCATCTATCAATCGCTAATCGAATACAACATTCAATTACATCTGAAACAAACCCAAATATCAAATTAGATCATCCTTTTCGTCGCTAACCTGCAACTAGTCGAACACCAACATCTGGAGTTCAAAATCCGAAATTGATTAAGGGCTTTGATTTGTGATTACCCTTTGAAGCTTCGCATCAAGTTAATTTGGCTATCATCGTTATTTGAGCATCAAACAAGTCGTACGAAGTCACGACCTGTTCATCACTCATTCTGGTGTCTAACACTTTGATATCAGGTAATTGATCACAGTTACACGTTCGATTATACATGGGGAACAAAAGCCCCAAACTTAATTCGGTTAATAACATAGTTTGATGCTTCGATTTGGGATCAATCGAATTAGGGTTCTTGGGTTGGGGGCGTTCATTGATTTAAGTTAAAAGGATTTCGAACCGGGTTATACCGCGGCTGAGAGCCTTGGTTCAACGGTTCACTCACTATACCAACTTAGAGGTCCCGGGTTCGAACCCGGGCACCCTCTTATTATTTTTAAAAAGGCTTTTTAGCCTTAATTCTATTTTAGAAAAGTTTTATTAAATATAAAAATAACTTTTACAAACTTTAAATATTTCTAAAATCATCTAAATATTTTCTGTAAATTAATTCTTACAAAACCTTTTAACATTTGATTACAAAAATTATTTACAAATGTTATAACTATATATTTTTTATATAAATAGGCTTATATAACAATCTAGATTATTAAAATTATTATTAGACATTAGGTCATCTTTGGGTAGGGATTTATCATGATAATTATAAATTTTAAATATATATAATAATTAAATACACAAGTTATGATTAATCATGATAATTATAAATTTTAAATATATATAATAATTAAATACACAAGTTATGTACAAAGAATTGAGTCCTTTTAAAAACTACATAAATGGTACCTTTTTTTATTGGGCAAAATATATATAAAGGTACACAAATTTTATTTACAAAAACCCCTAAAATTCTAATACCCTAGTTCACGTTAAATCAATAGTCTTAATATTAACATAAATTTTGTAAATATATATACTTAGGTACCTTGTGAAGAACTACGTTGGAACGTTGCTTATTATATTTCTTATTAATCGTCCATTATATATTTATTGATCAAGTGAGTATTTCTATACTCCTTTTTTATATTTTCACACTTTGGGGTGAAACATGTTACTTTATAAACATTGCACTTGTAAACGTTTGATTCTTGTAAACTATGGCAATTTACTTGTGTGTTGTGGTTAGTTGAACCTTGTAGCTACCATGTAATGTCGAATATATGTACAATCATTAACTATTGCTAGCCTAGCGAAGTCATAGATCTATGGGCCAGACAAGCCTGCTTGGTTGATCCAAGTACACTTAGCTAATCGTATATACTTTTAAACGTTTGAGACTTGTAAAACTTTGTCGAGGTTTGATTGTGCATTCTGTCTTACATCCCTAGTTACTTGTTCTCTAACTTACAACATGAATTGCCATCTTTTATATACTTATGTATCGAAAACTATGGGAATCTCACCAACATTATGTTGACATTTTATTTTTAACATGTTTTAGGAAATACTCAAGCTTGATTTCTACACTTTGAAGCCTACACATCTAGGAATGGACCTAGTTAAATAAATGGAATAAAATGACTTGTTACATCTTATGTTATTTTTTTTAATTTCTTTGAGACTTATGATTGTAATGGTACAATTGAAACTTATGATTATTATATATTTGGGTTACTAATAGCGTTATGTGGCTGTGAACGATCTTAACCCTCACACCTCGACGTTTCCGGCGTCAAGGTTGGGGTGTGATATTTTATTTTTAACATGTTTCAGGAAAGGCCCAAGTTTGATGCTATCTTTGAAGCTTATTCACATCTAGGATTGGACCTAGTTAAATAAATAGATTTCCTTAAATAATTTACATCTTATGGTATGTTATTTTCATATTCGAGACTTATGTTTGTAATGTTACATTTGAAACTTATGATTATTATATTCTAGATTAATAATAGCGTTATGTGGCTGTGAACGATCTTAACTCTCACATCTCGACCTTTCCGCCGTCAAGGTTGGGGTGTGACAGATTGGTATCAGAGCCCATAACTATAGGGATTTAGGTTATTAGAAATGGTGACCTAGACTATAGTTTATGTATGAACCTTATAGAATAACATTTATATTCTTGTAAATATGTATATTGTTTGCATGCTACATAATGTTATGTCTCTTTATGTGCAACTTGATGTCTTAGCATAGGAAAGCCTTGTAAATGTTTAAACTTTGTTGATTGTCTCCCCTAAACTTATCTTTGACTCTTTAATTCTCCCCCGACGAATGAAACTTTCCTAAACTTATTCTCGACGACTTGTTGAATCTACAGTTTATATCGTGGGTTATTCCTTAGACTCTATTTCTAATCTATGAAAATCTCATCAAGGTTTTGATGTCATAAACCTAAGAAAATTGTGTGACAAATAGACATCTGTATTCTGGTTTTCCTGGCAAAAAGCTTTCGGGCTAAGGTAAGCATTTCGCATAAATCCTACGGGACTAGTTTTGCTTACTTGGGGATTTCTAGGATGAGTGATAAACTATGGTCAACATACACAAGTTTCTAAGGCAAATGGGTCAATTCACCTTGACGTGTCAACGTTTCCAAATGGTAATGCGTTACCAAATGGAACCATTCCATGTGCCTTACAACTCTTGATATATCCTTGTTTAAATTACTGTCCTTTGTTATCCTCATTCCCGTGACTAACTCATTTTGGCCGCCATGATCTCACGACAAATGGCCGCAGTTATCTCGACCATGGTCGCTGAACTCAATAGCACCTTGATGACCAATTCCAGTAACAATGGAAATGGTCAAGGAGAAAACAGCAACAACCAAGGCGGAAAGAATCGCAGTTGCACCTTCAAACATTTCAACTCGTGCAAACCCACTAGTTTTAGTGGAAAAGAAGGAGCCACTGGATTTCTCGAGTGGTTTGAAAGTATGGAGAACACGTTCATTGTTAGTGAGTGCCCCGATGAGTTCAAGGTTCACTATGCTGCAAGTGTCCTTCAACAACGGGCACTAACATGGTGGAATAGTGAAAAGAGGAACCGAGGGGTTGAAGTTGCCTTGGCATTGCCTTGGGAAGAATTTAAGGATATAATGATCCAAAAGTTTTGCCCGAGGAGCGAGTTACAAAAATTGGAGGAAGAATTCTGGAATCTCAAGCAAGATGGTGGAAATCATTTGGCTTATTCTACCCGGCATCACAAGTTGAGTATGCTTCTGCCACACATGGTGGACACTGTGCCCCGCAACATTGAGAAGTTTATCAAGGGGGTACCACCTCAAATCCAAGATGTCGTGGTGGGTAGTAGGCCCACAACTTTGGAAGAGGCAATTACTATCACCGCACAGCTCACTGAGAATCATATTAGGGCTGGCACTGTGTCGGTGAAAGGTGCCAAGACTGCTACAAAGGTGACACCCGAGGCAACAAGGGAGGTAAAGTGTGACATCCGTCACCTTAAGGTCCGTCAATTAACGTGATTGTCCGTTATCTATTCTTGATCGGTCATTCCTCATCTTTATTTGACTCTTTATGTGGATATCATGTGTGCATTATTATCGCTATGTGTGCATTCGTTATGACCATACGTAAACCTTAAAGACTTTTAAAACTTTCATTTTAGAAACCGTCAAATATATCATTATATATATATATATTAAATATTTTTAACATAACCATTTCTTAAGTCATAACAACATTAAATGAACTTTTACAATTAGTATAAAACATCTAATAAAATCGTTTTTCAACCGAACCAAATTTGGGAAAACTCGGGGGTTAAGTGCAGGGACTAAACTTGTAATTTTGCAAACTGGGGCTGGGTATAAATACCCTCTTACCAGCCCTAAGCCTTCACATCACCATCTTCTTCATCTTCACCCTCTACACACACAAAATCTCCATTGAGCACCCAATCCAACCCGTGAAGTCTTGTTTTCTTCGTCTTGACACCGTCTACAACTTAGACTACCCCTTTCTAGCAGGTAGTTGTCTTTGGTTGTCCGTTTTCTAGCCTTTCACGGCTGTCCAAAACTAGGGTTTCGGGTGTTCGGGTTCAACCCGAACACACAAGTTTTATGGGTGCGTGTGTGGTCTTTTTGCTTGTGTTTCATGTTTGTGTATGTTTGTTGAGTGTTTCTGGAGGTCCTTGTGGTGTAAAACCCGTGTTTAGAGCAGCTCGGGGGCTGCTCATCCCGACCACAGTCGCGATTCTGCAGATGAGGCGACTGGGTCAACCATGCGATTGAGCCGTGCGACTGAGTGGGTCGTGCGACTGAATCATGCGTTTGAGTCAATCGCGCGACTGAGTTGTGCGACTAGGCATGTCGTGCGACTGAGTTGTGCGACTGAGTGTGTGTATGCGATTTAGTCATGCGTGCGAATGAGTGTATGCGATTGAGTCATGCGATTGACTGATTGTGTGCGATTGAGTCAGGTGACCGACTGAATGTGTGCGAATGTGCGTGATTCGCACGACTGGAGTCCAATCGCACGAATGAAGGTTCAATCGTACGAAAGTAGCTAATTCGCACGATTGAAGGTTGATTCGTGCGTATGGAGGTTGAGTCGTGCGATTGGGTGTTGTGTGGTACGACTGAAAGCCAGTCATACGAATGAACGCTCAACCGTACGAATGAAGCTGATTCGCACGATTGAGGGTTGATTCGTACGAATGGAGGTTGAGTCGTGCGTCTGACCTTGTTATGCGACAGAAATTGTTGTGTTTGATCCCCTTGTGCGTGGTGTGAGTATGACGTGTGATGTTGAGGTAACATTAACACAATAAGCCATTGTTCGGCCACAAAGATTAAAGTCAACGCGAAAAGGGCACACATACTATTTTAAACAAATTGAACTAACGCTTTACAACGATCAATTGACTTATAACTATTCACACTTATTCAATGCTTCTTCAATAACGATGAGACTTTTATTCAAATATCATCATCAATGGCGACAATGTCTTGTACTTGGATCTACATAAGATCTAGTACGTGTGTCAGTCTGTGTGTGTTATACGTGACCCAGCCGATACGACCCGAACCGACCCATCATTATTGCGCGCTTATATACATATCATATCATTAATGCTATACAATAACTGTCAATAGGTGTTTGACTGTTTATTTGCATTCAACATTTGGGATACATTGCTCATACATACTTACCACCTAACAAGTGAGTTTCGTGGCCCCTTTTTACGCTTATACAATATTTCAATCATTTACAACTTGGGGGAAAATTATGCTTACTCATTTTCAATGCTGTACAACTTACATACATTTTACATACAAGGAATCAACATGATACTGTGTTGCAAGTACTATTTGATACATGCTTGGATCAGCTGTGTGGTTCTATCTTTGCAACTATTTAATTCCAGTGTGGGAACCGACGGTTAGGTATTGGTAGTACTACTGGGTTGACACCCCCACCCTCGTTCGATGGTATACTAGTTGGTACCATCAGTGGCCAGGAACGGCCCTTGGGTGAATATATGCCGACAATTTCTTTGTGTACGTCGCTAGGTTTGGTTGCAAGCTCATGTCATGTGATATTTACTTGTGTATATAACTGTATTCACGGTATTCCATACGCTTACATTATACAGCATCACTTACATTTTTATTTCATAAACCTGCGAGCTCACCAACAATTATGTTGACCGTTTTAAGCATATCTTTTCAGGTGATCATGCAAGCCCAGGAATCTAGGTGTGCTGCCTTAGTGGAGACCCTAGGATGCATTTTTGGGACTTAACATATTATGATAAACAATTTTTTGAACAATGTTAACGCTTGTAAACAATTATCATCTCTTGAAACTTGTTCCCGGGTTGTGGGAATTAACATTTACAATTTCATCTTATGTGAATATGTGTATCTTTATCATGTTGCGCTTATGGCTATGTTGTCGTGAACATTGACTAAACACGACACAAGTCCCCTTGTTGTCGGGTGTCGTCATGACACGCTTGTCATCATTTATTTATATTGCTCTCTATCATTACCATGTGTTATGACGATCCCGGTCTCGTTACATCCCCGTGTTTCCGCTTTTAGCGGGGGTGTGACAGATTGGTATAAGAGCTATTGGTTATAGAGAATCAGGCAATACGCTTGACCTAGACTATAACCTAGGAACCTTCATGTAGATTTGCATGCTAGGACTCTGTATGCATATTATATCTCGTGTATGTGTTTCTCGCTGCCTGATTTGTTCATCTATTTGTTATGTGATCTTTCCACCCTATGAGAGAGCCCTTGTGCTCACTCTTTTATGGGATGCTTCTATTGGATCTTCCGTTCCCTCTGTGCGCGCCGAGTTAGTTTATCAAATCAAATCCGGGTATTAAACCCGAAGAGATCTTCACAGATCATGCTATTGCGCTTGACCTTGGACATTGAGATTAACCCTGAGGAGGTTATGTCTGAAACCTCGAAAGAGGAGGAAATAGACAACCTCCGCTCGACTAAACGCGATTGTATGCATGGACTTACAACTGTTGTGATGGATTATCATTGAAACATTATCAATTCATGATGTGTGAACTAAACGAATTGCATGCGATGTGTGGTGACAATAAGTATGATATTGACATGAAATACATGGACTTGATGAGTGTTATGGATATACACTTACAATTGATTTAAGCTTATGTGCTTACTTTTCTATGATTAGAACATGCCGCCTCGAAGAGTTACCCGTAGCAATAGTGGCGGGAGTGAAGCCCCAAGGGGCAGAGGCCGAGGCAGAGGCAGAGCACCAAGAACAAATGATGCTCCTGCCAGTAACAGCCAAGGAACAGGGAACGCCGACATGGCAGCCATGATCGCTCAACAATTGGCCGCACTGATTCCTACTATTGTGGCCCAAGTGAGCGACGCACTCCAACAACACCACCCTCACGGGGATGGTGGCAACGATGATGGAGCCCAAGGTGGGATCAAAACTGAGACGGGAAACGGAAACCCGACTGGAAACGAGAGCAACCAGGAAACCGGGAATGGTGGTACTGCCGGTATTGAGACTGGGGTGGTTAATGCTCGTTGGGGATGTTCATACAAGGAGTTTGTGGCTTGCAAACCGAGGGAATTCGATGGGAAAGGTGGGGCGATAGCCCTAACCAGGTGGCTAGAGAAGATGGAGGCAGTGATTGACATTAGCGAGTGCCTCGACAGTCAAAGGATCAAATATGCTACTTGTTCACTACAGGGTAAGGCCCTAACCTGGTGGAACACCCAGGTTCAAGCTCGAGGAAGAGAATCTGCGATGCAAATGTCATGGGACGAATTCAAAGCCTTGATCACCGAGGAATACTGCCCTCTCAACGAGATGCAGATGTTAGAGCATGAGTTTTGGAATCATGCCATGGTGGGGGCAGGACATGCAGCTTATACTGATTGTTTTCATGAGCTTGCAAGATTGGTTCCGCATCTAGTCACGCCGGAATCAAAGAGGATTGAAAGGTACATTTGGGGACTCGCGCCTCAAATTAGAGCGATGGTCACAGCAGCCGCTCCTCCTACTATTCAGAGCGCAATTCTGAAAGTTGGCGCTTTGACTGATGAGATGGTTAGAACTGGGGTTTTGGGCAGAGGCGCCGAGAAGAGAAAGGATGTTGGGGAGTCGAGCCGGTCGAGTGCCAGAAAATTTGAGAAGAGGTCTAAGCCGACCAGGAATTTTGTGGCCGTGTCTCAGGCCAGGAAAGAGTATGTGGGGCCGCACCCAAATGTGACAGGTGCAATTATCATCATCCCCAGGGACGCAGTGCCGGGTGTGCGCTAACTGTAGGTGCCCGGGTCATTTGGCAAGAGATTGCAGAACTGCGCCGAATCTGGTAGCACCCGTCAACGCGGTTAACCCCGCCGGGAATGCAAGGGCTTGCTTTGAGTGTGGGAGCCCTGATCACTACAGGAACATGTGCCCCAGGCTGAATCGGGCACCGGGTCAACAGGGCAACAACCAGCAACAAGTGATGGCCATAGCTGGGAATCAAGGCCCGACTACTCAGGGGAATGCAGCTCGGGGACGTGCATTCGTCATTGGAGCCAATGATGCTCGACAGGACCCGAATGTTGTCACGGGTACGCACTTACTCAATCATCACTTCACATCTATATTATTTGATACTGGAGCAGACAATAGTTTTATATCTTCCGAGTTTGTGCAATTGCTTGATTTGAGTCCTAGTAGGCTAGAAACTAGCTACTCTGTAGAAATGGCTAATGGTAGAGTTGTTCAGGCCGATGAGATCATTAGGAAGTGTTCGTTAACGCTGGAGGATCATACCTTTGAGATAGATTTGATACCCTTCGAGTTAGAAAGCTTCGATGTGATTGTGGGTATGGATTGGTTGTCGCAAAACGGAGCAGAGATTGTCTGTCGAGACAAAGTAGTACGTATCCCTATGCCAAACGGGGAAGTACTCAAGGTTCAGGGAGAACGACCGGGTAAGAACTTGAAGCTTATTTCCTGCATGAAAGCACGCCAGAGTTTACGGAAGCAGTGCTACGCTTTTCTGGCTCATGTGGTTGAAAAGAAAGACGAAGAGAGGAAACTGGTGGATATTCCAGTGGTACGGGATTACCCAGAAGTATTTCCAGATGACTTGTCTGGTTTGCCTCCTCCACGACAGGTGTAATTCCGTATTGAGTTGGTTCCTGGAGCTACACCGGTAGCGAAAACGCCATATCGACTAGCGCCGTCAGAAATGCAGGAGTTGTCTAGTCAGTTACAGGAACTACTGGAGAAGGGTTTTATTCGACCGAGTCATTCACCATGGGGAGCGCCGGTACTATTTGTCAAGAAGAAGGATGGATTGTTCCATATGTGCATCGATTACCGTGAACTGAACAAGTTGACGGTGAAGAACCGATATCCTCTCCCCAGGATCGATGATTTATTTGACCAGCTGCAAGGAGCTTTGTATTTTTCAAAGATTGATCTACGTTCTGGTTATCATCAGCTAAGGGTTTTCGAGGACGACATACCGAAGACTGCGTTCAGAACTCGTTATGGGCACTATGAGTTCTTGGTCATGCCGTTCGGATTGACCAACGCACCAGCTGTGTTTATGGATCTAATGAATCGGGTGTGCAAACCTTACTTGGATAAGCTCGTGATCGTGTTCATAGACGATATACTTATCTACTCCCGATCAAAAGAGGATCATGAAGAACACCTTCAGGCAATTCTGGAGCTGCTACGCGAAGAGAAACTTTTCGCCAAATTCCAAAGTGCGAGTTTTGGTTGCGGGAAGTGAAGTTTTTGGGTCATGTGGTTAATGAGGACGGGATTCACGTAGATCCCGGCAAGATCGAAGCGGTGAAGAAATGGGATACGCCCCAGACACCATCAGAGATACAGCAATTTTTAGGATTGGCCGGGTATTATCGTCGCTTCATCGTGAATTTCTCAAAGATCGCGCAACCGTTAACCCTGCTTACTCAGAAAGACAAGAAGTTTGACTGGGGATAGGCACAAGAGCAAGCGTTCCAAACGTTGAAAGAGAAGTTGTGCAACGCGCCTATATTGTCTCTCCCAGACGGAACCGATGATTTTGTGGTGTACTGCGATGCGTCACATCAAGGATTGGGATGTGTGCTAATGCAGAAGGATAAGGTGATTGCCTACGCTTCGCGACAGCTTAAAGTGCACGAAAAGAACTACACCACTCATGATCTTGAGTTGGGCGCTGTAGTATTTGCACTCAAAATTTGGAGGCATTACCTGTATGGCACCAAATGCATCATCTTCACCGATCATAAGAGCCTCCAACATATTATGGATCAGAAGGAACTTAATATGCGTCAACGACGTTGGGTAGAGCTTCTTAGTGACTACGATTGTGAAATCCGGTATCACCCGGGGAAAGCCAACGTGGTGGCTGATGCCTTAAGCCGTAAAGAACGTGTGAAACCACTACGTGCACGAGCGTTGGGATTGACCATCCAAACCAACTTGAAAGCTCAGATCCAAATTGCACAAAGTGAAGCATTGAAAGAAGAAAACCTTGCGGGAGAAGAGTTCTGGGGGTTGGATAAACAGATGATACGCAAGGATGACGGTATTCAGTATTTTATGGATCGCATATGGGTACCCAAATGGGGAGGTGTTCGTACCTTAGTCATGGATGAAGCCCACAAGACGCGATATTCTATTCATCCTGGTGCAGACAAGATGTATCACGATCTTAAGGATCTGTACTGGTGGCCAGGCATGTCACACCCCAACCTTGACGGCGGAAACGTCGAGATATGAGGGTTAGGATTGTTCAAAGCCACATAACGCTATATTTAAATGCAAATATTATTATCATAAGTATTTAAATGTAAATACAACCATAAGTCTCCCATAAAAAATAAGTTCAACATAACAACAAACATAATGTTTTATTTAATTAACTAGGTCCAAGTCCTAGTTGTTTATGCGCTTCAAATGTCCACTTTAAACTGGGGATTCCTGAAACATGATGAAAATAAAGAGTCAACTAAAATGTTGGTGAGTTTCCAGTTTTCATACATAATAAGATTACAGTAGCAATTCATGTCATGGATTATAAGCTAGTAAGGTTATAGAACACATATCGTTACAACCAAACCTCGACTTGATTACAAGTATATAAGATTGGCTAAGTGTATTTGGTTCCCTAGTGCACAAGCGTACGGCCCCTAGGAGTCGGCAATACCTCGACTTAGCACCAAATAGGCTGTCAGGCCCAAAGATCTAAGACGTCGCCAGGCTAGCAATAGTTAATGATTGTAAACAAACTATGTATCGCATATAAACACTTACAACACACAAATAACCATGACAAAATAATAAGATGAATTGCATGTGCTTACAAGTCCTCAACGTTTACAGTGTACGATGTATATAATATCATGTTTCACCCCAAAATAGTGTGAAAATAAAGTAAAAAGGGGACAAGGAAACTCACATGTCAAATTAAGTGCAAGAATATGATAAATAGAATGGTAATAAGCGTCGTTCCAAGATGTATCGTCACAAGATGCCTAAACATATATATTTACAAGATTTAGGTTTTATAATAATATAAACGTTTTAACATGAACTAGGGTTTCAATAAGGTATTTAGGGCTTGTCAAATAATTTTGTTTAACATAAAGGAAGCAATTACGTCTAATGAAATCAAAGAAAATTGTTACACATTTTATATAAGGTTTTATAAAAATATAAATTTAAATGATCTTGTATGTATATATAAAACTTATATAAAGTTAAATAAACACAATTTAAACAATGATTTAAAGGCAATGCTTGAAATAATCATATTTTTTTGGAACCAAGTATGATTTTATCAAAATAACTATTTATCTAGTTTTTTAGAATATTGATAAAAGTATAAAAGTATCTCTCTTTCTTTTTTTTTTCTTTTTGAGAAACTAATTTACAGAAAATAAATAATAGTATTTTAAAACATTAAACTTTTATAAAATGGTTTTTTATAATTTTTAAGAAAATTCAGAATTTATGTTAAAGACCAAAAACCTTTAAAAATAAAACATGAGGTCCCCCGAGATTCGAACCGAGGACCTCCTGTTTAGAAGGTGTGGTTTTTACCAGTGAACCCAGGCTTCCAGCCGCGACATGTTTCTGTTTTTAATTGTTAAATACAAAACTTAAACAAAACCCCCAATCCTTAAGAACCGTAGAAACACATTCAATCAAATTGAACCCCATATGAATGTTGTAATCGATCGAAAGGTTAGGGCTTTTGTTCTACATATGAAATCGAGTAGTTATTTGTGCTTAATTACCCCGTTTGAAGTTGAGTCGAAGATGAACAAGATGGATGAAGGTCGCGACACACGTTCGACTCGTTCGATGCTCAAACGATGATGTTAAACAAATTGGTTGCACAGAAGTTTCCAATAACCTTTGTTGTACAAAAGCCCTTTGTCAATTTCAAGACTTGAAGTTCAGAGATGATGTTCGAGTAGAAGATAGTCGCGATGATGATGATGAGTGTATTCGATCGTTGGATTGTTTGAGGTGCAATTAAACGTAGTAATCGATCAATGATAGTTAAGTGATTGTTCATGTTAGTTAATTCGATTATTATTGCGATTTAATGCTTGAACAAAAACGAATTAAAAAGCTTCGGTTACTTCATACGAATGGCTTGTAACCGATGGTTAAGCGTGATCTAGGTGGTTCATCAAGTTCGATTCGAGTCCAGGAGCGATTGGCATGAATTCGGATCGACAAACGTTGATTTTTGGTTGTTTTAGCCTTCGCCGGAAGGTCGGCCGACGGTGGCCGGAACCCACCGGACTGCGAAAGGAAAAAGGAACTTTGGGTTCAAATTACACATTGACCCCCTCGAGTTTTAGTATTATCATTTTATGTTAAATTTAACTTCATTTTTTTAAGTTCCAATTGACATAAAGCCTCCTAAACCTCTTTTAATCTTTGTATTAATAATAATTTTACAATTATTATTATTATCATTATTATTATTATTTATTACCATTATTATTATTTTATTATTATTATTTTATTATTATTATTATTATTATTATTATTAATTATTTTATTATTATTATTATTATTTTATTATTATTATTATTATTATTATTATTATTATTCTTATTATATTGTTATAATTATTAATGTTAATTAATACTTAACATAACAAATAAAATAAGCATGCGTAATTCATAAGTTTTATATGTCAACAACTAACCCTATAAGAAAAACGAAAGTTAACTTTTAGTTAACAAAAATACGGAATGTTACAGTCTCCCCAACTTAAAAGAATTTCGTCCCGAATTAAAAGAAATGAAACTATACAAATAAGAACGGGTATTTCTTCTTCATGTGCTCCTCACGTTCCCAAGTAAATTCGGCGCCACGTTTATTCTCCCAACGAACCTTGACGATTGGGGTGGTTGTGGTTCTAGTCTTCTTCATATGCGATCCATGATCTCAACAGGTTTCTCGACAAAAAATGCAATGACTCGTCAATCTGAATGTCTTCCAACGGAACATACAGACTTTCGTCAGCCAACATTTCCTCTCAGTTTGAGACGTGGAACACCGGATGAACCCCACTAAGGTCGGAAGGTAGTTCCAGTTTATAAGCCACTTTCCCAATCCTTTTCAGGATTTTGAAAGGCCCTACAAATCTGGAGCCAGTTTGCCCTTCTTTCCAAAGCGAACCACACCTTTCCACGGTGAAACCTTAAGAAGAACCATCTCCCCAACTTGAATTCCAATGGCTTACGTCGCTTGTCGCATAGCTCTTTTGACGACTTCTCGCCACTTCAAGGTTCTTGCGAATGATAGAAACTTTATTGGTCGTCTCTTGTATAAGTTCAGGACCAGTGATGAAATTTTCACCAATGTCGGTCCAACAGATCGGTGAACGACATTTTCGACCATAAAGTGCCTCAAACGGTGCCATCTTGATACTCGAGTGGTAACTATGTTTTATACGAAAATTCCGCGAGCGGTAGATGCGTATCCCAATCGCCACCAAAGTCAAGAACACAAAGGCGTAGCAAATCCTCCAAGGTTTGGATCGTTCGCTCGGTTTGACCATCAGTTTGAGGATGGTAAGCCGTGCTTAGATCTAGTTGTGTACCCAAGAGTTCTTGCATAGACGACCAAAATGTGAAGTGAAGCGAGCATCTCGGTCGGATATGATGTGCAGAGGTACCCCATGACGACTTACAATCTCATCAACGTAAATACGAGCTAACTTTGATGTCTTGTAAGTGTCACGTATGGGTATAAAATGTGCCGACTTAGTCAATCGGTCAACAATCACCCATATGCTATCATGTCCTCGGGAGGTGCGGGGTAGCTTTGTTATGAAGTCCATGGATATGTGTTCCCACTTCCACATAGGGATCTCGGGTTGCTCAAGTAATCCACTTGGACGTTGATGTTCGGCTTTAACCTTCGTACACGTGAGACACTTGGCTACATAAGTCGCTATGTCTTTCTTCATTCCAGGCCACCAATATTGACCACGTAGGTCCATATACATCTTATCGGAGCTATCGAGGATGAATAGAATAACGAGTTTGATGAGCCTCGTTCATGATGAAGTACGGAGGTTATCGCGATTTTGGAACCCAAATTCGATTTGCGAAGTACATCAATCCATTGGGTTTCGTTTCCAATTGCGTTAGAAGATTATGCTCCAATTCCTCCTTCATTCTTCCTTCTCGTTGTACCATTTGTTGAGCCTCCAGGATACTAGACTCGATGTCACTATCTATTCTCAGGTTTTGTAGCAGTACGGTGGTCTCGTTGACATCAAGTCGGATCTCAGTATCGAACTCACCCAAAGTGTCAAACCATTGGCGTCGATCGCGAATTTCTTGGAATGAGATCATCTTGTTGTGAATCTTTCGACTTAGTGCATCGGCTACAACGTTTGCTTTACCAGGATGGTAACGAATGTCACAATCATAATCACTAATCAACTCCACCCAACGACGTTGTCTCATATTGAGATCTTTTTGATTGAAAACGTGTTGAAGGCTTTTGTGATCGGTGTAGACTATACATTGCGTACCATACAAGTAGTGTCTCCAAATCTTCAAAGCAAAGACAACAGCACCAAGCTCAAGATCATGAGTTGTGTAATTCACCTCGTGAACCTTCAATTGTCTCGATGCATAAGCTATGACTTTCCCTCTTTGCATGAGAACACAACCAAGGCCTTGTTTAGATGCATCACAATACACGGTGAAATCGTCGTTTCCATCGGGTAAGGTCAAGATAGGAGCATTGCACAACTTGTGCTTTAACGCTTCAAAAGCTTCTTCTTGCTCCGGACCCCACTCGAATGTTTTATTCTTTGTGTCAAAGTAGTGAGCGGTTTCGCGATCCTCGAGAAGTTGGCAATGAATCGCCGATAATAACCAGTAAGACCAAGAAAGGAACGAACTTCGGTAGGAGTTGTAGGAACACACCAATTCTTCACAGCTTCCACCTTTGCAGGATCAACGTGAATTCCTTGGCTATTCACCACGTGTCCTAGAAATTGAACTTCCTCGAGCCAGAAATCACACTTCGAGAACTTCGCGTACAATTGCTCTTTCTTCTTCAACAACTCAAGAACCAATCTCAAATGTAGTTCATGATCGGTGTTGGACTTTGAATAGATAAGTATGTCATCAATGAAAACGATCACAAACTTGTCTAGATACGGCTTGCATACTCGGTTCATGAGATCCATGAAGACAGCAGGAGCATTGGTTAAACCAAAAGGCATCACCATAAACTCATAGTGTCCATAACGAGTACGGAACGCGGTCTTTGGGATATCATCATCATGGACTCGTAGTTGATGATAACCAGAACGTAAGTCGATCTTCGAGAAATGGCAGCTCCCTGAAGTTGGTCAAACAAATCATCAATACGAGGAAGAGGATAACGGTTCTTAATGGTAAGCTTGTTAAGCTCACGATAATCGATGCACATACGAAACGTTCCATCTTTCTTCTTCACGAACAGAACAGGTGCACCCCAAGGCGAAGAACTTGGACGGATGAAGCCCTTCTCGGATAACTCTTGAAGTTGACTAGAGAGTTCTTGCATTTCCGATGGTGCAAGTCGATATGGTGACTTAGCCACGGGGTTTGCTCCCGGTATCAAGTCAATTTTAAACTCGACTTCACGCACGGGAGGTAAACCACTAAGGTCATCGGGAAATACTTCAGGAAAGTCTCGTACGATAGGGACATCCTTAAGTTCTTTCCCTTTGACTTTCGTGTTGACCACGTAAGCCAAGAAGGCCATATACTTCTTGCTTAAGCACTTTCGGGCTTGAGTGCAAGACATGAGTTTAAGCCCTTTGGAAGATTTTTCACCGAACACTTTCAAAGTATCTCCAGAGGGTAATGGTATGCGAATGCACTTCTCGAAACAAATGATCTCGGCATGGTGTTTGGCTAACCAATCCATACCAATGATGACGTCGAAACTTCCAAGTTTCATAGGGATAAGATCGATAAGAAAATCATGCGTGTCAAGGCTTAAGATGCAATCACGAATAACGATGTCAACGGTGATCGGTTCTCCATCGGCGACTTCAACGGTAAGAGGTCTTTCTAGTTTCGTATGTGGCTTAGCAAGTATGGATTCAAACTCTAACGAAACAAAACTCTTATCGGCTCCAGAATCAAATAGGACATAAGCATAAGTTTTATTAATAAGGAACATACCTGTTCAATTTTAAAGGATTTTAACGACATAGATAAACATGAAAGAATTAGGTCACAAAAGTTAAAGGTAATGAACATACCATTCACCACATCGTTGTTTGCTTGTGCTTGATTCGCGTTGATGTTGAAAGCACGTCCACGGGCTTGTGGAACATTACCCACAAGACGGGGCATTGTGGGCGGAAAATGACCAGGTTCCCCACAATTGTAGCAAACACGTTCGTGACCACGGCGGCATTGTTAGGTGCACGGTGACAAGTCGCCACCAAGTGACCATATTTACCGCATAAAGTACAAATACGGCATGGTTGATTTCCCGGGTGATGGTACCTACAAATGTTGCACATAGGCTGGGGACCAGCATAAGCCCTAGCCCCAGGCACTTGTGCCACAGGTGCAGCCGCAGGAACAAGTTGTCTTTGAGGTTGTTTAGGTGCAGCCACAGCATAGTTGCGCGCCGGTGTGAACTTGCGCTTCTTGTTGTTGTTGTTGTTGTTGTTGTATGACGGTTCAGCTTTGGTTTCTTAACACAGCCTCGGTAGCCGTCTTCTCTACTTTCTTTGCACCCTTCACAGACATGGTGCCCGCTCGTATATGGTTCTCGGTGAGTTGAGCGGTGATAGTAATGGCTTCTTCCAAAGTTGTGGGTCGGCTACCCACCACAGCATCTTGAATTTGGGGTGGTACACCCTTAATGAACTTCTCGATGTTGCGGGGGACAGTGTCGACCATGTGAGGCAGCAGTAAACTCAACTCATGATGCCTAGTTGAGTAGGCCAAATGATCACCATCATTTTGCTTCAAGTTCCAAAACTCTTCCTCCAACTTTTGCAACTCACTTCATGGGCAGAACTTCACGATGGCGATGTTCTTGAACTCCTCCCAGGTAAGTGCTTGCACAGCTTCAGGTCCACGGTTCCTCTTCTCGCTATTCCACCAGGTAAGTGCCCTTTGTTGGAGCACACTGGTAGCATAACGAACCTTGAGCGTCTCGGGACACTCACAATTGATAAAGGTATTCTCCATGCTTTCGAACCACTCAAGAAGACCAGTGGCTCCTTCCTTGCCACTAAAACTAGTGGGCTTGCAAGAACTAAAGTGTTTGAAGGTGCAAGTTCGATTGTTCCCGTTTTGGTTGTTCCCATTTTGGTTGTTGCTGTTCTCTCCATGACCATTACCATTGTTGCTACCATTGGTCAGTAAGGTGCTATTAAGTTCAGCAACCATGGTCGGGATGACAGCAGCCATTTGACGAGCAATCATGGCGGCTAGTTTACGATCGGAACTTCCACGCTTTCCATGATGACGAGACATGCTGGAATATGCAAAATGAGTTAGATACGAGAATTGGGATAACAAGGATCATAATTCAACAGGATAAGAAAAAAGTTGTAAGGCACATGGAATGGTTCCATTTGGTAACGCATTACCATTTGGAAACGTTGACACGTCAAGGTAAGTTGACCCACTTGCCTTAGAATTTGTGTATGTTGACCATAGTTTATCACTCATCCCAGAAATCCCCAGGTAAGCATAACTAGTCCCGTAGGATTTATGCGATATGCTTGCCTTAGCCCGAGGGCCTTTTGCCAGGAAATCCAGAATACAGGTGTCTATGTGTCACACAATATCTTAGGTTCATGAAATCAAAACCTTGATGAGATTTTACATAGATTAGACATAAGTCTAAGGATTCACGTCATAAGCATAAGTATAAAATTCCACGTGTCGTCGAGAATAAGATTAAGAAGTTTCATTTTTCGGGGAGAGTCAAAGTGTCAAAGGTAAGTTTAGGGAGACAAGTAACTAAGTTTAAGCAATTACATGGCAAACCTATGCTAAGGCATCAAGTTGCACATAAGTAAGGTATAGCATTATGTAGCATGTAACAATATATATATTACCATGTATATAAATATTATTCTAAGAGGTTCATGCATAAGCTATAGTCTAGGTCACCATTTCTAATAACCTAAATCCCTATAGTTATGGGCTCTGATACCAATCTGTCACACCCCAACCTTGACGGCGGAAACGTCGAGATGTGAGGGTTAGGATTGTTCACAGCCACATAACGCTATATTTAAATTGCAAATATTATTATCATAAGTATTTAAATGTAATACAACCATAAGTCTCCATAAGAAATAAGTTCAACATAACACAAACATAACATAATGTTTTTATTTAATTAACTAGGTCCAAGTCCTAGTTTTATTGCAAGCTTCAAATGTCCACTTTAAACTTGGGGATTTCCTGAAACATGATGAAAATAAAGAGTCAACTAAAAATAGTTGGTGAGTTTCCAAGTTTTCATACATAATAAGATTACAAGTAGCAATTCATGTCATGGATTATAAGCTAGTAAGGTTATAGAACACATATCGTTACAACCAAACCTCGACTTGATTACAAGTATATAAGATTGGCTAAGTGTATTTGGTTCCCTAGTGCACAAGCGTACGGCCCCTAGGAGTCGGCAATACCTCGACTTTAGCACCAAATAGGCTTGTCAGGCCCAAAGATCTAAGACGTCGCCAGGCTAGCAATAGTTAATGATTGTAAACAAACTATGTATCTCATATAAACACTTACAACACACAAATAACCATGAAAATAATAAGATGAATTGCATGTGCTTACAAGTCTCAAACGTTTACAAGTGTACGATGTATAAGTATCATGTTTCACCCCAACAAAATAGTGGTGAAATAAAGTCAAAAGGGGTACAAGAACACTCACCACAAATGTCAAATTAAGTGCAAGAAACGTCTGTACGATGTATAATAATGTTACTAAGCGTCGTTCCAAGATGTATCGTCACAAGAATGCTAAACCTATATATTTACAAGATTTAGGTTTTATAATAATATAAACGTTTTTAACATGAACTAGGTTTCAATAAGGTATTTAGGGCTTGTCAAATAATTTTGTTTAACATAAAGGAAGCAATTACGTCTAATGAAATCAAAGAAAATTGTTACACATTTTATATAAGGTTTTATAAAAATATAACATTTATAATGATCTTGTATGTATATATAAAAATTATATAAAGTTTAATAAACACAATTTAAACAATGATTTAAAGGCAATGCTTGAAATAATCATATTTTTTTGGAACCAAGTATGATTTTATCAAAATAACTATTTATCTAGTTTTTTAGAATATTGATAAAAGTATAAAAGTATTTCTCTTCTTTTTTTTTCTTTTTGAGAAACTAATTTACAAAAATAATAATAGTATTTTAAAACATTAACTTTTATAAAATGGTTTTTTTATAATTTTTAAGAAAATTCAGAATTTATGTTAAAGGCCAAAAACCTTTAAAAATAAAACATGAGGTCCCCCGGATTCGAACCGGGGACCTCCTGTTTAGAAGGTGTGGTGTTTACCAGTGAACCAAGGCTTCCAGCCGCGACATGTTTCTGTTTTTAATTGTTAAATACAAAACTTAAACAAAACCCCCAAATCCTTAAGAACCCTAGAAACACATTCAATCAAATTGAACCCCATATGAATGTTGTAATCGATTGAAAGGTTAGGGCTTTTGTTCTACATATGAAATCGAGTAGTTAGTTGTGCTTAATTACCCGGTTTGAAGTTGAGTCGAAGATGAACAAGATGGATGAAGGTCGCGACACACGTTCGACTCGTTCGATGCTCAAACGATGATGTTAAACAAATTGGTTGCACAGAAAGTTTCCAATAACCTTGTTGTACAAAAGCCCTTTGTCAATTTCAAGACTTGAAGTTCAGAGGATGATGTTCGAGTAGAAGATAGGTCGCGATGATGATGATGAGTGTATTCGATCGTTTGGATTGTTTGAGGTGCAATTAAACGTAGTAATCGATCAATGATAGTTAAGTGATTGTTCATGTTAAGTTAATTCGATTATTATTGCGATTTAATGCTTGAACAAAAACGAATTAAAAAGCTTCGGTTACTTCATACGAATGGCTTTGTAACCGATGTTTAAGCGTGATCTAGGTGGTTCATCAAGTTCGATTCGAGTCCAGGAGCGATTGGCATGAATTCGGATCGACAAACGGTTGATTTTTGGTTGTTTTAGCCTTCGCCGGAAGGTCGGCCGACGGTGGCCGGAACCCACCGGACTTGCGAAGAGGAAAAAGGAACTTTGGGTTCAAATTACACATTGACCCCCTCGAGTTTAGAGTAGTTATCATTTTATGTTTAAACTTCATTTTTTTAAGTTTCCAAATTGACATAAAGCCTCCTAAACCTCTTTTAATCTTTTTATTATAATAAATTTTACAAATTATTATTATTATCATTATTATTATTATTATTATTACCATTATTATTTTTTATTATTATTATTATTATTATTATTATTATTATTATTATTATTATTATTATTATTATTATTATTATTATTATTATTATTATTATTATTATAATTATTATATTTTATTTAATACTTAACATAACAAATTAAGAAATAAGCATGCATAATTCATAAGTTTTATAAATGTCAACAACTAACCCTATAAGAATAAATGAAAGTTAACTTTTAGTTAACAAAAATACGGAATGTTACAAGGCATGAAGAAAGACATTGCCTTATACGTCAGCCGGTGCTTGACGTGTTCCAAAGTCAAAGCTGAACATCAGAAACCATCGGGATTATTACAGCAACCTGAAATTCCCGAGTGGAAATGGGAGAACATAGCTATGGATTTCATTACCAAACTCCCTAGAACAAGCAGCTGTCATGACTCGATATGGGTCATTATTGATCGAATGACAAAGTCCGCACATTTCTTGCCTATCCGAGAAGACTACAAAATGGATAAGTTGGCTAGATTGTACATCAAAGAGGTCGTGACACGGCACGGAGTGCCAGTGTCAATCATATCCGACCGAGATAGCCGATTCACTTCATGATTTTGGCAGACATTACAGAAAGCGATGGGCACTCGGTTAGACATGAGTACAGCCTATCATCCACAAACAGATGGCCAAAGTGAACGAACTATACAGACGCTAGAAGACATGTTGAGAGCGTGTGTAATCGATTTTGGTGGTAGTTGGGATGCTCATTTACCGTTGATTGAGTTCTCCTACAACAACAGCTACCATACAAGCATTGGATGTGCTCCATTTGAAGCGTTGTATAGAAGGAAATGCAGATCTCCCGTTTGTTGGGCCGAAATTGGTGAAAGTCAACTAACAGGCCCAGAGATCATCCAAGAGACAACAGACAAGATTTTTCAAATCAAAGATCGACTTAAAGCCGCGCGAGATTGCCAAAAGAGCTATGCCGACAATCGTCGGAAGCCTCTAGAATTCAATGTTGGGGATCGTGTGTTACTCAAAGTCTCCCCTTGGAAAGGAGTCGTACGATTCGGGAAGAAAGGGAAGTTAGCCCCAAGATATGTTGGACCATTTGAGATCACTGAAAGGATCGGTCCGGTGGCTTACCGGTTAAGGTTGTCACAAGAGCTTAGCGGTGTGCATGATACTTTTCACGTGTCCAACCACAAGAAGTGTTTGGCCGATGAATCCCTTCACGTGCCAATCGAGGAAATCAAGATTGACGACAAGCTTTATTTGTGTTGAAGAACCCATTGAGATCATGGATCGAAAGGTCAAGCAACTGAAGCGCAGTAGGATACCTATTGTTCGCGTAAGGTGGAATTCAAAACGAGGGCCAGAGTTTACATGGGAACGTGAAGATCAGATGAAACTCAAATATCCACATCTTTTCGAGGATGACACTCTTGGACCTAACTCCAGCTGAATTTCGGGACGAAATTCTCTCAACTGGGAGATACTGTGACATCCGTCACCTTAAGGTCCGTCAATTAACGTGATTGTCCGTTATCTATTCTTGATCGGTCATTCCTCATCTTTATTTGACTCTTTATGTGGATATCATGTGTGCATTATTATCGCTGTGTGTGCATTCGTTATGACCATACGTAAACCTTAAAGGACTTTTAAAACTTTCATTTTAGAAACCGTCAAATATATCATTTTATATATATATTAAATATTTTTAACATAACCATTTCTTAAGTCATAACAACATTAAATGAACTTTTACAATTAATATAAAACATCTAATAAAATTTTTTTTCAACCGAACCAAATTTGGGAAAACTCGGGGGTTAAGTGCAGGGACTAAACTTGTAATTTTGCAAACTGGGGCTGGGTATAAGTACCCTCTTACCAGCCCTAAGCCTTCACATTTACCATCTTCTCTTCATCTTCACCCTCTACACATACAAAATCTCCATTGAGCACCAAATCCAACCCGTGAGGTCTTGTTTTCTTCGTCTTGACACCGTCTACAACTTAGACTACCCCTTTCTAGCAGGTAGTTGTCTTTGGTTGTCCGTTTTCTAGCCTTTTCACGGCTGTCCAAAACTAGGGTTTCGGGTGTTCGGGTTCAACCCGAACACACAAGGTCGTATGGGTGCGTGTGAGGTCTTTTTGCTTGTGTTTCATGTTTGTGTATGTTTGTTGAGTGTTTTTGGAGGTCCTTGTGGTGTAAAACCCGTGTTTAGAGCAGCTCGGGGGCTGCTCATCCCGACCACAGTCGCGATTCTGCAGATCAGGCGACTGGGTCAACCATGCGATTCAGCCGTGCGACTAAGTGGGTGGGTCGTGCGACTGAATCATGCGTTTGAGTCAATCGCGCGACTGAGTTGTGCGACTAGGCATGTCGTGCGACTGAGTGTGTATATGCGATTTAGTCATGCGTGCGAATGAGTGTATGCGATTGAGTCATGCGATTGACTGATTATGTGCGATTGAGTCAGGTGACCGACTGAATGTGTGCGAATGTGCGTGATTCGCACGACTGGAGTCCAATCGCACGAATGAAGGTTCAATCGTACGAAAGTAGCTAATTCGCACGATTGAAGGTTGATTCGTGCGTATGGAGGTTGAGTCGTACGATTGGGTGTTGTGTGGTACGACTGAAAGCCAGTCATACGAATGAAGGCTCAACCGTACGAATGAAGCTGATTCGCACGATTGAGGGTTGATTCGTACGAATGGAGGTTGAGTCGTACGTCTGACCTTGTTATGTGACAGAAATTGTTGTGTTTGATCCCCTTGTGCGTGGTGTGAGTAACGTGTGATGTTGAGGTAACATTAACACAATAAGCCATTGTTCGGCCACAAAGATTAAAGTCAACGCGAAAAAGGGCACACATACTATTTTAAACAAATTGAACTAACGCTTTACAACGATCAATTGACTTATAACTATTCACACTTATTCAATGCTTCTTCAATAACGATGAGACTTTTATTCAAATATCATCATCAATGGCGACAATGTCTTGTACTTGGATCTACATAAGATCTAGTACGTGTGTCAGTCTGTGTGTGTTATACGTGACCCAGCCGATACGACCCGAACCGACCCATCATTATTGCGCGCTTATATATATCATATCATTAATGTTATACAATAACTGTCAATAGGTGTTTGACTGTTTATTTGCATTCAACATTTGGGATACATTGCTCTTACATACTTACCACCTAACAAGTGAGTTTCGTGGCCCCTTTTTATGCTTATACAATATTTCAATCATTTACAACTTGGGGGAAAAGTATGCTTACTCATTTTCAATGCTGTACAACTTACATACATTTTACATACAAGGAATCAACATGATACTGTGTTGCAAGTACTATTTGATACATGCTTGGATCAGCTGTGTGGTTCTATCTTTGCAACTATTTAATTCCAGTGTGGGAACCGACGGTTAGGTATTGGTAGTACTACTGAGTTGACACCCCACCCACCCTCGTTGATGGTATACTAGTTGGTACCATCAGTGGCCAGGAACGGGCCCTTGGGTGAATATATGCCGACAATTTCTTTGTGTACGTCGCTAGGTTTGGTTGCAAAACTCATGTCATGTGATATTTACTTGTGTATATAACTGTATTCACGGTATTCCATACGCTTACATTATACATCATCACTTACATTTTTATTTCATAAACCTGCGAGCTCACCAACAATTATGTTGACCGTTTTAAGCATATCTTTTCAGGTGATTATGCAAGCCCAGGAATCTAGGTGTGCTGCCTTAGTGGAGACCCTAGGATGTATTTTTGGGACTTAACATATTACGATAAACAATCTTTTGAACAATGTTAACGCTTGTAAACAATTATCATCTCTTGAAACTTGTTCCCGGGTTGTGGGAATTAACATTTACAATTTCATCTTATGTGAATATGTGTATCTTTATCATGTTGCGCTTATGGCTATGTTGTCGTGAACATTGACTAAACACGACACAAGTCCCCTTGTTGTCGGGTGTCGTCATGACACGCTTGTCATCATTTATTTATATTGCTCTCTATCATTACCATGTGTTATGACGATCCCGGTCTCGTTACATCCCCGTGTTTCCGCTTTTAGCGGGGGTGTGACATAAAGGCCAAGTCATCCTCTCAAAACAAGAAGCGTAAGTTCACTCCGACACGCAACTACACTGTGACAACACCAAATGCTCCTCCAAAACAAGTGGTGGTTGCAAATCAAGCCCCCGTTGTCACACCCCAACCTTGACGGCGGAAACGTCGAGGTGTGAGGGTTAAGATCGTTCACAGCCACATAACGCTATTAATAATCCCAAATATATTATTCATAAGTTCCAAATGTATTATTACAAATAAAAGTCCGAACCAAAATAAAAAACCTTTAACACTTTAAAAACTATAACAAAAAATATTTTTAAAATTATCCAAAATCTTAAAATTCTTTTTGTTATTTTTTAAATTGTTAAACGTTTTTTTTGTTGGGACTTTTTAGTGTATATTAGGATTTTTTTATGCTTTTTGTTTTTATATAATTTTTATAATAACAGATATCTAACTATTGCAAAAAGAAAAAAGAAAAAAAGTTCAAATAGTTAAATCGCTATCTGTATCCATATCTAAAATTCGGATATCTGAATTTCATATATCAGAAATTTCAAATATCTGAATTTCAGATACTCGAATACTGATAGTGATTTCTACTATCAGAAAATTTCAAAAATCAAACTTTGAACACCTAACATGAAGGCAACAGGAATGAAGTGGCGTAAAAAAATTTATGACTTATTGTAAACATGTAAAATACTTAAATGCCCCTCATGTGATGGGCACATGCATGACTTAAGTGTAAATTTTAACGAATGTTAGTGTAAAGGACAATATGTGTGCAAACTTTATATAAAAAGAACATACGGTGTAATTATTGAAACTAAAGGACACACGGTGTAATTTAATGTATTAATAAAGGACACAATTTGTAATTTACTCTAATATTTTTGAAAATCTACAACCTACTAGAGAAATTAGATTTTAATAATCCAAACTATTAATTATTTGTCAATATTAATAATTTGACTAATATTAATCGAAACTTTCAGTTCTTTTACCGATAATAGTCACAGTTTAACTGTTTGTTAACTTTTTAGTTTTTAATGACGTGACACGTGACGTTGCTCGTGACATGACATATGTCATGATGTATCACATAATTAAAATATAAATATAAATATATCAATCAATATTTGTGTCTCTTTATCTCAAATTACTCAACCAGCGACAAAAGAAGTTACGCTAAACAACATTAAAATTTAACCTTTTATAAGAAAGAATCGAGTAATACATTGATGTTCTTAATTGTAACTATAATATACTTCACATCAGGAGCCACGTCGTGTGATATGTTATTAAAAACTAACGAAGTTAACGAATAGTTAAAATAGAATTGTTATTAATAACAAGATCACAAGTTAGAATTAACTAGCGGATTAGACCCGCGCTTCGCCGCGGTACGATTTTAATGTATACGAGAATGTCACTGTGATAGTCTTTAGAGTTACAAAAGTTGAAAGATTTAATTTGCTAATTTATACGTTAGTAGTAACCACCTGAAAAAAAGATTGCGTATGAAACACTGATAAAAAAGTGTAATAGAAAAAACTATAAAAATACATAACTCAAACAGAGAAGAAAAATAACGAATACGTAAATTGTGACTTAATTATAGTTAACGAGCTTTATTATAAATTGGTTAAAAGAAATTTTGACAAAACTCTGATAATTATATATAAAACTTAAAAAAATTCAAGTGATTAAATGTAAATTTGACATAACGTGAATGCTTAAATATAAAATTTAGAAAGAAGATCAGGTGAATAAATTTAAATTTAACCTAACTCTAAGGTTTAAGTATAAAATTTTACAAAAAGTTCAAGTTATTAAATGTAAATTTGACATAACTCGAATGCTTATGTATAATTTTTTTTAAATGAGTAGGTATCAATTTGAAAAAAAAAGAGAAAGTGTTGTGTTTAATTTTAAAATATCCTTAAAGGTTTAAATGTAAAATTATAAAGAAACAAAATAGGTTTTTTATTAGTTTGTAGAAAAAAATTTATTGTGGTGACATTGAGAAAAACTTTACCTTCACTAATCATGATCTTTTCTATTTGTTATATACAGTGATATGTCGGGTGTTATGGAGTCTTTTTTCCAACTCGCATTAAACACAAATATATTTAGGTGTTATTATTATTATAACTATATAAATATTTAATAGTTCTATACTTAAGTATTTAAATAAAAAAATATTTAAATCAAATAGTATTAAGTTATAATAAATTAAATAATAAAGGTATATATTTTAATATTAATTTAATTTATTATAAATAATATAGCATTTAAATATATATATTAAATAATGTATTAATTAGGAGAAATTTATTAAATATGAGAAAATTAGGAACTCCCCAAAAGTGTAACCTTTTGTGTTTTTGTAAAATTAAAAGTTAACTTCTTATGTTCTTGTAAGGATCATTTATGTTAATTATGAAACTTGAGGGCTTGTTTATGTTGGCATCTTAGTTAAGTTAGAAATTAATAAATTAATTAAATTATAATGATAATAATATTAATAATAATAATAATAATACTAATACTAAATTATAGCAATATTAATAAAATTAATAATAATAACTACAATAGCTATAATAATAATAATAAAGATAATAATGAATTATAATGATAATAATAATAATAATACTAAAATAATAGTAATAATAAAACTAATAATAATATTGTTACTAATAATAATAATTTGTAAAATTATTAAACTTGTAAGTGTTAAAAACTTAAATTAATTAGGTTAGGGGGTTTGTTTTGCCATTTTATAAACTTTAAAAGGTAGTTTTGTGCATAAAATAATAACAAATAAACTACAAGGGCCAAATGTATAATTTTTAAATTACAACCCAACCCCCCGCCCACTTTAAACCCCGCAATTCTGGCCAAAGAGCCGGCCAAACTCCGGCCAAGCTCCGGCCACCTCAAAAACCACCGAATCCAATCGTTTCTTGATCCAAAACTGTTCCCAAATCTTGCTAGAACCTGTTTCGAACTTGAATGCACCTATTAATCGTGTTAAACCATCGGTTACAAAGCTCAACCGGTCGAATAACCGAAGGTCTTTAAACTTATAGCCGTTCGAACATTAAAGCACAATAATAATCTAATTAACCCAACATAAACAATCATCTATCTATCACTAATTAATTACAACCTCCAATTTCACCTGACAAACACAATTCCAACATAATCGACACCCATCTTCATCGCGAACCTGTAACCGGTCGAATTCCATCTTCTGGGATTCTTAAACCAAAATTGACAGAGGGCTTTTGCTCACCAAGACCCTTGGAAGCTTTCTGTAACACGGATTTGATTATTGTCATCATTTGCAACTCGAACCAGCCTTGACATAGCCGCGATTGTTCTTCGTTTGTTCATCATCAATCCGTCTTCAATTCGGGTAATTAAACACATGATTGAACTCGTTTTAACATGGGAAACAAAAGCCCCATGAACATAATCTGTAATCGAATCGAATTGGGGTTCAATTGGATCCAAGAACATTCTTCGGTTCACTGGATTTGGGGGTTCTTGATTAATTATGTTTTTAACAATTAAGGGCCGAGACCTAACACGACCACGACCCTTGGTTCATTGGTAAGACCCACCTCTCCTAAACAGGAGGTCCCCGGTTCGAATCCGGGGAACCTCATGTTTTATTTTTAAGGCTTTTGGGCCTTCAAAATTAATTCAAAATTTTTTTAAAAATTATAAAAAGCCATTTTATAAAAGTTGTTTATTTTAAATACTTTTAATTATTTTCTGAAAATTATTTTCTTAAAAAATATATATATACTTTTATTCTTAAAAGAACAAAATGAAATGATATAAATAGTTTATTTGTTTAAAAAAACTAGACTTTAAATAGTATTTTATTCCATAAATATTATTATTTCAAAAATGTATTTAAATTATTGCTTAAATTGTGTTTATTAAACTTTATATAATCCTTATATGTATACAAATTGCTATAAATATTATATTTTTATATATACAACTTTATAAAAATGTTATATGTTTTCTTTAATTCCAATAAATATAATTGGTTCCATTTTTGTTAAATATAATTATTTGACAAGTCCCAAACACCAAATTGAAACCCTAGTCCTCGTAAAGCTTATTATTAGACGTTAAATTCTTGTAAATATATATATTTAGGTACCTTGTGAAGGATTACGTTGGAACGATGTTTATTATTCTTATTAATCATCATTTATATACGTATTGATCATGTGAGTTTCCTTGCCTCTTTTTATATTATTTTACACCATTTTGGGGTGAAACATGTTAAACTTATCAACTTACACTTGTAAACGTTTTATACTTGTAACGCACATGCAATTCTTACTTATATTTTGTCATGGTTATTTGTGTTATTGTGAGCTTTATATGAGATACATTATATGTTGACAATCATTAATTATTGCTAGCCTGGTGACATCATAGATCAATGGGCCTGACAAGCCTATTTGGTGCTAAAGCCGATGTATTGCCGGCTCCTAATGACGTATGACTTGTTCATCATGGGAACCAAGTACACTTAGCCAATCGTTATAAACTTGTAATCTTAATCTTGGTCGAGGTTTGATTGTAGCTATATGTGTTCTATAAACTTGCATAACTCATAACCTTTGACATGAATTGCTACTTGTAACCTTTTGATATATTTATGTATATTTAACCCTTGGAAATTCACCAACTTTCATAATTGACCTTTATTTTTAACATGTTTCAGGAAATGCTCAAGCTTGAAGTTATCTTTTGAAGTTTGCAAATCTAGGATTTGGACCTAGAATAAAGAATAAAATGCTTTGGATTATGTTGTCTTATGTTTTGTTTATTTCATGTTTGAGACTTATGTTTGTAATTTACATTTGAAACTTATGATAATAATATTTGAATTCAATGATAGCGTTATGTGGCTGTGAACAATTTTAACCCTCACATCTCGACGTTTCCACCGTCAAGGTTGGGGTGTGACAACAAGTACCAACCTTCTTTTTGCTCTTCCTTCGGGTTGCCTCCACGAACGCGCTTCTTTCTTTCGTTCTTCTTTTTTTCAGGTAAATGGAATCAGAGGAGAGGTACGTAGTATGGCTTCCCCCATTCTGTTTGGGTGGCTTTTCTTAACTGGGATTGCTCTTTCTCGATGCGGCACTAGACCTCATCCTCTTTGAGACACTTATTCAATTGATAGTGGCCCCTCCTTACGTTACTTTAATTGGGGAGGATGCGAGTAAGGAGCAGGTACGGGAGCTTGACCATGAACAAGATAACGAGAAGTGGATTTGCCTTGGGTGGGCTCACTTTTCTGCCTTTTCCTCCAACGATTTAAGTATATTACAAGTATGTCATTCTCATACGTTTTATATAATAGTATCGATAAAATAAATGTAGATTATTATTATCATCACTAGTATAAACATATTTGATAATGAAATAGTTAACTATTCAAATTAGATACTACTTATTTATAAATTTTATTATTATTATTATAAAAGTATTATTAGTTACATAGTTAAGTATTCAAATAAGATAACACCTATTAATAATTTTAAATGTTAATTTAAACTATTATAAATAATTAAATATATAATATAGTGAATTAAATAATATCATATTATTAAATAATATATCAATAATATGAATTAATTAACTAATGTATTGATTATAAGAAGTTTAATAAATGAGGGGCAAAATAGGAATGATTACATATAACGCTTGTACCTAATGCTTAAAAAGTTGTCTTAGGTGTCTTAAATTTTTATGAAATTACATTTGTGTCCCAAGTTTATGCATTATATAGTAGTATAGATACTGATCAGATTCTTAGTTGTGATTAATATTAGTTAATAATTAATAGTTTTGATTAATAATATCCAATTTTTAAAATCAAATTAAGAGCCTGTTATATTAAAATAATAAGCACAAAATCTAATCATCAACTACGTTAATTTTATAACTAATCTACTAAGCTCGTGATATTACTATGAACTCATTTAGCAACATCGTGCCACCGACCATTTGCATATCTAGATTAGAATTATATATCACGCAAAACTTGTAGTGACATGGTGGTTAAAGCCCTTGGCTTTCTCGGAATCAATTTAAGTTCGATTCTTACTTCTTTTTCTTGATTATCTCTTTTGTTTCATTTATTTTATTTTCTTTCAGTGTATCAACGACTTAGATGTGTGGTTGTGTTTACTTTGATTCAAAACTTTTAAGGAATTTGCTGAAATCAATCGAGTCGTGCTTTGGTGCAACACGCTAGGGCATATTAAAGCTCGATGGCTTTGCCACCGGCCATTGCACCCCTCCAACTTTCAATTTTGACGCTTTGACCCCAGGTTTCTAAAGTATCGGGTTTAGCCATATACATTTTACTTAAAAAACTAATATTTTACGTTCTTATTTTTATGTATATGTCGGTATGAATTCAGGTTCGTCTATGTTTTAACGTATATTTTATTTGGAAATGGTCCGAGTTAAATATAAAACGCTTTCATGCTTATATTTAAGTACGTTTTGAGTTACTTAATGTTTCAATGTAAATTTTGTTTGGAAACAAGTCGGGTAAAAATACAATACATTTTCATTTGATGGTATAATTAATTTTTTTCTTTTTTCATGTTATTTTAGGGTGAGACTTAATTTGTAAGCCTTTTTAATTGTAATTTGGTTATCCTTTTGTCATAACTCATAACTAATTCTAAACATACTTTATATTCTCTTATAATTTTAAACCAATTAGTTTTATAAACTTTCGGATTCACTCCTATATAATATTTACTTAAAATAACTTATTTTTTTACGTCCGTATTGTTTATGTACGTGTAAGTATAAATTCGAGTACGTCTACATTTTAACATACATATCGTAAGGAAATGGGTCGTGTCAAATATAAAATGTTTCGTTCTTATTTTTCTATACACTATGAGATGGTCTACGTTTTGACGTTCGTACATGTGTTGGCGTAAATTTTGTTAAAAACAAGTTGGGTAAGATATAAAACGTTTTCATGCTTATACTTATGTACGATGTGAGATGGTCTATTTTTCAACGTGAGTTTTGTCTGGAAACGAGTCAGGCCATATATTGTAGGCTTTTATTCGCCTACTTTTCGACCTAAATTTATTTCAGAATCGATTTGGGTAAATTGTATAACTTTATCACGTTGCATACGGAGCTGCTACATGTGCTTTTTTATGTATGTTTTGAGTCTGGTTGAATATAATGTGTTTTTCATTCGGCGTATAAATTCGAGTTGCTCCACATCTTGACCATAAATTTATTCGAAAACAAGTCGGGTCCATTGTGATCTATATTTTGTTACGTTACGTACGATGTCGCCGCAACGCGGGGGGTAACAAAACTAGTTCAATTAAAAGCCTAAAATTTACATTAGCTCATTGCCGTTTGCTAAGTATCTCTTAAAATTTTACCTAGATGTTTACCTCTAATTTTCAAACTTAAAAAATATCATTTTAACAATTATGAAAATTAAGAGAGCATTGGAAAGTAAAATAAAGTACAATAATCAAAGATATTAATCGACAATAAGGCTGTAGAAAATTAAATAAGAAAATTAAAGTTGATAGATGCAAATTTAATCATAAAAAATTAAATTACATGCGCGTACCTTTTAATGCAATTATTGGCTATTTCTAGAAGAATAAATGGTATCATAATTTCAATGCAACATTTAAAACCGGTGGAGAGTACATGTTCCCACAGGCAACTCGTTAAAAACTTATGTTTTTTTTACGGCAAATGTACGACTCTACTTAGGATGATATGTGTTATCTTAATCGGGCCCACCTATCCGTTTCCCACCCGGACCGCACCCCCAACCCCCTCAGGAAGAAACTCTTGCTGAAGAAAACCTCATGGCTCAACTCTAAACAATTTTGCCCAGAGTGAGACTTGAACCCATGACCTCCATTAAAAACTTATGTGAATTCCGTATTCGATGTAAATGCCAAAGGAGGTCAAGAAATGAACCTATGTAGTTGATATCAGAATCCTCGAAATATTATAAATATTGAGTATACAGGAATGTATGTACGGATTTTTCGATTGATAAGAATTTTTTTTGGACAGTAACTTTATAGTATTTTAACTTTGATGAAAAAGAGAAACAAAAATTGAAGTAATGATACCATAGAATTATTTGAAGAATACAAGTGTATATTTGGTATTAGGTTACAAACACATGTATTACATGTGTAGAAATAGTTTAATATATTAAAATCTATAGGTTCAATATTTTGTATATTACATATCATTAACCATTAATAAAATAATAAATAATAAAAATTTAAGAAATTATAAATAACAAATAATAAAAATAAAAAATTATAAAATTATATTTTAAGATAGAATATAATTGTATATATTATAATTTAATATGTTTTGATATTTATTAAAATAAGAATACTTATATTTCAAATATTTAATCATTCAATTTACTTATATAAAATTATTTTTATTTAATAGGAGAGGGAAGGAAAACAAAAGTTTAGATTATACCAAAAAATCGTCACGTGTACTTACTTTATTATATATTATAAATTTATTTCTATGTTAATCTAGCTTTCATTATTTTCATTTATTGTCTATCAATGGCTAGTTAAGTGTATTACGGTACTTTGAGTTTTTTTTTAAAATAGTATAGTTAAAAAACTTATTTACTAAACTTGTGTAGTTTGAAAATTACTAAACTTATTCAGTCTGGTCCATTTTAGACGGTTAATAGAACCCCGTGTAATAAATCATTATCTTTTATTATCATGATATTTTTGAAATATATTTATTAAGTTATATGAAAAATGTATCAACAAAAGTTAAAAACAACAATATTTTTTTAACACAGTAAAGAAACCTACCTATTCTTTTTAGTACAATAAAAAACCTACCCTATAGAATTTAATAGAGAAAAAAGAACTTTTGTTAGTCACAATCCAATAATTATTTTTTATTTTTTTAAACTTTTTTTCTTTTAACATTTAGAAATGTTTTCTTTCAAAAAAACTATTTTTTCTTAGATATAAAAACATTACTGTTTAAGAAACATGTCAAAAAGAAATTAAATAGTATTTCTAGAAATGTAAAAAACTTATATTATAACATTTTTAGAAATTCTAAAAAAATGTTATATGAGAAACAAAATAGTTAAAAAACAATATTTGTAACTTGTGAAATAGTTAGTAAATAAATATTTTTAGTGAGTTATTTTATTAATCCTTATTTTTGTTGTTTATTTAAATTAGTTTAAAAGTTTCTTGTTTTTCATTTTTTTATTTGTTTAGTCAATTTATTATCTTTATACACACACACACACACACACACACCACACACAACACACATATATATATATATATATATATATATATATATATATATATATATATATATATATATATATATATAATATATATTATTTATTTAAAAAAATTTTGTTTTTATATATTATTATGACTATTCAGTTAAAAGTTTCTAGTTATTATTGTTAATGTGAAAGAAGATATGCAACATGAATGAGGTATGTGATCTTATCAAAATGATAGTAGAAACTAAAAAACATACCGATTATCCATTAGTTTATGGTTTACTAAAATTATCATTATTTTTACCGTTTATAATGACAAATGTTTTCTGCAACGTTCAGATTCATTTTTATTATGTAAACAATTTGACCCGACCCAAATCAACTCGTAAATTCTTATGTCTTTTTTTTTAAATCGAAGTATCTAAAGTCGGTGACACAATGGAAAAAAAATTAGATTTGCTCCTTAGTTATTTAGAGTCTTTTAAAGTGCTCATCAGTTTAGATAATAAATTATTTGTTTTATTTGGATTTAAAATTTTTGTAAACCCAAGCTAATCCGAATAAAAAATATGCTTAAATGATCAAAACCAATCCAAATAAATCAAAAAAATAAACCGAATAAGCATGTTTTTTTATATTAGTTGAATTCGGATGAAATCGGGTTTTAATATCCGAATAAGCAAGATTGTATATCTATATCCGCTCTAAAAACAAATTAAAAATTTGGACTTTTACTATCTGAATAAGATTCCGGCTTGACTTTTTTTCCAGTTTCGGATACAATTTGGATTTTGAATTATTTTGATTTTCGGTACTTTTGAACACCACTAGAGCCTTTCGTGCATGTGAAAGGTGGGAAATGACAAGACTTTTGACCAAAAAACACTCACTCACTAAGACTATCCCCATCGCGCGTCCTTCTCCGGCCTGTCGTCGACGTGGATCGCGCCCGCCCGAAGGGCGGCGATGGAGAGACGCGCCTGTTGATGGGGTGCCCTTCCGGAAGGGCTGGAGAAAGATGGGGTGGTGGGCCCCACCACCATGATTAATTAAATTAAAATGTTTTTAATTCAAATATTTTAAAATCTTATAATTAATATAATAATTTAAATATAAAATTTTAATTAAAATGAGTTAATTAAATAAAAATATCTATTAAATTCTATATACATTTCTAGTATTAAAGTAATTAGTTAGAGTTAATTAAATAATAATTTAAAATGAGTTAATTAAATAATAATTTAAGTATAATATTTTAATATTTTTTTAACATTTATAGTATTAAAATATTTTAATATTTTTATTTTATTTTAATTAAATATATTTATAATAAATTCTAATCTTTATCTCTTATTTAACGTAATTTCATAAAACTCTTAGGTGAAAAAATAAAGGTGTTTGTTGGAATGATAGTGTTGGGGGTAAAAAGTGTTTGTGAGAAGAATGAGTGAAAGTGAGTGAAAAGCTGATGTGGCATGCTGATTAGAACTGTTTGTGAGAAGGATGGGCTGTAACGTTGGGAACACTCTAAAGTGGTAGAAGATATCAAAGTAACCACGTTCTTTCGGATCAAGAACTAGTCTAAGTCAACAATCCGGAATGATCCCTTTGATGTAATTGTGTTCTTTATTTCTTAAACCTTTAAATGTTCATGCAATTGTACTTTGATCTAGCTTCTCGCTAGCATTTTTTTATAATATTTCATTATTAAAACAAAATATTGTTTTATTTGAGTCAATTTAAATCAAAGAATCACAAAAGAACACTTGTACGTATTGTAATCATATATAATGTTAGAGTGTAGAATAGTACATTAAACAATTATAAAAATGTCTTATGTATTACATTTGAAATAATATGTAGATGTGCTTATGCATCTCATTTAATTTTCGATTACATATCGGTTCTCTACCAATTAAATATAAACTTTGAAACAAATAATCCTTAGTCCAACTGGTTAAGGTGAGGTACCCATGACATGTAAATAAATGGGAGGTCATGAGTTCAAGTTTCACTCTGAGCAAAAATGCTCAGAGTTGAGCCAGGGGGTTTTCTCAACAATGAGTTTCCTCCTGAGGGGGTTGGGGGTGCGGTCCCGGCTGGAAAACGTATAGGTGGGCCCGATTAAGATAACACCTATCCTCCGAAGCAGGGTCGTACATTTGCCGTTTAAAAAATTAAATATAAACTTTGAAGAAATGAGCCAAAGGAAAAAACCTAAGTATTTTAGATACAGTTTGTTTTTTTAGAAGTAAAATGTCTGCAATACGCTGACCATATCTACAGACATCTATAAAAGAAAATGTAGACCAAATCTCAGCAGTCTGCAAGAAGTAGAGTGTCGTACGATTGGTGGTGGTGGATGGTTGTGGTGGTGATGGTGGTGGACGGTGATGGTGGTGCTGGTGGTGGACGGTGGGTGGTGGTGGACGGTGGTGGAGGTGGATGGTGGGTGGTGGTGGACGGTGGTGGTGGTGGTGGACGGTGGACGATGGATGGTGGGTGGAGGTGGACGGTGGTGGTGGACGGTGGTGATGGTGGATAATGGGTGGTGGTGTTTAACACTCTACAGACCTTAAAAGTGGTTGGTACACCAAGAAGAGCTCGCGCGGACTTTTTTAATAAAAAGTTTTTAAAAAACAAACATTCTGCAAATAGCAATGTCTGCGTGTGGTATGCACGGCGTAAACAGAAGAGCCTGCGTAAACTTTTTTAGAAAAACAAACACCACCATAGCCTTGTAGTTCAAAGTGAGAAATAAATTTGTGTAGAAGGACAAATTTATGTAGGATTTGAAAATACAAGGGGGTAAATGGAAAAGTTTAAAATATCAAAAAGCTAAAATACTTGAAAGTCGTGATCTCTTAAAAGAGCATATGAAAAAAAAAACCTTTTTACATGTCATTGTAGGCAACGTGCAAATTGCGTGAATGTCCATTTTCCTTCCCACCGACTATCTCTTTCTTCTCAAATACATTGTTTTCAAAGGCCACTATCTACTATTTTTTTATTTTTATTTTGTGTAGGTTTAGAACCTCCATTATTAAGTTATGAGTGAGTTGTGTGATAGTGAAAAGTTGTAATATAAACATTCATGTAGTCAGTATGTGATAGTAAAAAAGTGATGGTAGTAAGTGTGTGATAGTGGTTAAGTTTGTAATTGTTAAAATTGATAAAGTGTATTGTTATGATTGGTTAGAAAATAATAAAAATAAAAAATTCACACTCTCTCCCCTCTTAGAATCACCATCAGGATATAGCACCATCACACCTAGTGATAAATCAAGAATTTATCATCAGTGGGAGAAAAATTATAAGGCTAGAATGGATAAGGTCAATACTACATCAACAAGTAAGATCTAAACAAGCCAGGTCAAAATATTAAATATGGTTATGATATAAATTTGAATTTATTCCAACTCGAATTGTGAATGATAAACGATACTTGGTTTGTAAATGATACAATCATCACTGGCACGAGATTTGTATAAATATAGGACCAAGAGGTCGTGTTTACCATGTGTTTTTTGTATCCTTATTGCTTAAAGAATTCTAGTCTCTTCTTTAAAAATTTGTTTGAATTTTTAGTTAATTTCATTTCTTTCTTATCCATTAATTTCTGAATAGTCTGTTTTTTCTAAAAATTTGTATTTTTGATTTTACAAATAAATTTTATTAGTGGGTTTTCTTTGAGTGGAGGCCTTCTCACCCCTGCTCCTAAGGTGAATCCGTCCATTATCACACCCCTATCATGGTAGGAGGCGTTGTTCCACCGTGATAGGGCTCATCGAACCTTTATCGCGATCGACTACACAGCCTTACACGGATTGAAAAAGAAATATAAAATATATAATAATGAAAGAGGTCGAGTTGTGACATTTTAATGAAAATAATAATAACTTATTATTATTAAAATTATCGTGTGATGTTTTGCAATTATTAAAATCTATTGTTTTAAAAATAAAAATAAATATTTTATAAATATATCTTAAAATAGAATTTACATAAAGGAAAGTGAATTTGAATAATTAAGTAATCTTGTCAGTTATAATTTAATAAATTAAAATAATATAAATATTCAATTTAAATAAGCTCTACTACTATATAATACAAAACCCATTGTTAGATTGATATTCTTATGTTTTAGGCAAGTGTTCCTAAATTATCCTTATTTAATAAATATATTCTAATTAATAAATTAGTTAATGCATATAATTATATTCACTATATTAAGTATTACTTTATTTATAATAATATAAATTAACATTACATTTATATTTTTCATTCATATTTTTAATATTTAAAATAAGTATTATATTATTAACTAAATACTATTTACCAAATATTTACATAGTTATAATATTAGTAGTAATAATATAATATAATTGATATTTAAAGCTGGTCGGAAAAGAGACTCAGTATCACCTGTGCATCACGCGAGCCAATTCATTATATATAACATATAGAAAGAAAAAATAAATATCTATATTATTTATAAAGAATTTTAGGATGTCAAAATAATAATTTTATCTTGACTTTAAGACACCTATAGGGTTAGTGTGGTAATATTATGGTGGATTTTAATTTAATTTTTTTAATCCATATGAATTCATTGATTTCAATAACAATAACAATAACAATAACAATAACAATAACAATAACAAGAAAAAGAAAAAAGAGAAAAGAACACAAGACAAGAACAAGAACAACAAACAAGACACAGAAACAAGAACAAGAACAAGAACAAGAACAAGAACAAGAACAAGAACAAGAACATAACAAGAACAATAACAATAACAATAAAAAGAACAAGAACAAGAACAAGAACAAGAACAAGAACAAGACAAGAACAAGAACAAGAACAAGAACAAGAACAAAACAAGAACAAGAAACAAGAACAAGAACAAGAACAAGAACAAGAACAAAACAAGAACAAGAACAAGAACAATAACAAGAACAAGAACAAGAACAATAACAAGACAAGAACAATAACAAGAAAAGAACAAGAACAATAACAAGAACAAGAACAAGAACAATAACATAACAAGAACAATAACATAACAAGAACAAGAACAAAACAAGAACAAGAACAATAACAGAACAATAACAAGAACAAGAACAAGAACAAGACAAGAACAAGAACAAGAAACAAGAACAAGAACAAGAACAAGAACAAGAACAGAACAAGAACAAGAACAAGAACAAGAACAATAACAAGAACAAGAACAAGAACAATAAAACAAACAAGAACAATAACAAGAAAACAATAACAATACAAGAACAAGAACAAGAACAATAACAAGAACAGAACAAGAACAAGAAACAATAACAAGAACAAGAACAAGAACAAGAAACAAGAACAATAACAAGAACAAAGAACAATAACAAGAACAAGAACAAGAACAATAACAAGAACAAGAACAAGAACAAGAACAAGAACAAGAACAATGACAAGAACAAGACAAGAACAAGAACAAGAACAAGAACAAGAAACAAACAAGAACAATAACAAGAACCAAGAACAAAACAAGAACAAGAACAATAACAATAACAATAACAGAACAATAACAATAACAATAACAAGACAATAACAATAACAAGAACAAGAACAATAACAATAACAAGAACAATAACAATAACAATAACAAGAACAATAACAATAACAAGAACAAGAAACAATAACAAACAAGAACAAGAACAAGAACAATAACAAGAACAATAACAAACAAGAACAATAACAATAACAATAACAATAACAAAACAAAACAATAACAAGAACAATAACAAGAACAATAACAATAACAATAACAATAACAATAACAATAACAATAACAATAACAATAACAATAACAATAACAATAACAATAACAATAACAAACAATAACAATAACAATACAATAAAATAAAAATAAAAAATAACAATAACAAAACAAAACAATAAAAAACAATAAAAATAATAATAGTAATAGTAATAGTAATAGTAATAGTATTTAATGTAATTATAATAGTTATCTACAAAATAAAAATAATTTTAGTAATAATATTTAATAATATACAAGTAATCAAACTAAAAATATACAAGCTCTCAAAACTATTTCAAGTTTTGAATCTTATATCATTTTTCTCTTATAATTATAAAACTATGATGGTTTATAAAATCTAAATTTGTCGTTATAATGGGGTAAATAATGTCAACATTTCGACATGATTTATTTTAAAAAACAAAGTTGTCAATATATTTTTTATTCGTATCTACAGATTGAATACTAATGTACAAGTAATCGAAATCAAGTGTTATGAATTTTACCAACCCGTGACAAAGCACGGGTTCACATACTATATAACTAATAGTGGAGTTGTTTTGAGTTAAGTTCTTTTTAGAATTACATTTTACCGGTGGTGAAGATATCGAATCATCGAAATAAGAAAGAAAGATAAGTGAAAACATAATGTTGGACTCATACAATTTTAACAAGTGATGAAAACATTTACTCCTTTACCATGAATAAATTAGTTTTTCACTACTTATAAATACTAACATTTTGTTGTAATATAAACTTCATAAAACCTGATAAGATCTTTAAGATATATGTATATAGCATAGGGTTATCTTAAAATCACCCTTTTTGTGAAAGCTTTAAAAATTAATACGAGCCACTAATTTCTTATTACATGCAAGTCACATGCTATATCACCCATTTTTTTAAAAAACATTCATAACTTTTTTTCACGATATCATTTTTTAAAAATAATTCACCATTAATTTCAGTATTTTTTATCTTTCCAACGCCTATCATATTGATATACTTTGTTTAAAAAAATCGTCCACCCGTTATTTACATATGTGTAAATCTGGTTATACACATATGTAATAACGGATTTACACATGTGTAAATCTGGTATTACACATGTGTAAAATAAATTTTCATTAAAAAACGAGATTTTTTATTTTTTACAAACTTTTTTATTTATTTAGGGAAGTGGGAAACTAGGAAAACATTTTTGTGTATTTATAATTTTATTTTTATGTTATTTTTCATTTTATAATTTTTTATTATGTTTATGTTAATTACCATTTTGTCATTGAAAACTAGTTGATCACATTGGTTCCTAGTGGTCTCATAAAAAAGAGTTCTCATTTGACCCCTCCCTTATGCATATATAGTTTACGATACAAAGTGTTGTTTTTGTACAAATGGTACGAACTAACAAGGACCATTGATTTAAGAGATGAATGTTCGGATTTAAGATAAAATAATCACACAAGAAATGTGATTGGAGGGGTAGAAATGGAAATATCCTACAATTGTTGACTTTTTTTTAAATTTCTCCTATTTTTTTAAACACATATAACTTTTTCATATAACATTACTTTTTTTTAAAAAAATTACACCATAAAAACAAGCATTATATCCTTTGTAACATCTGGCCTCACACACCACCAATATTGTTCGTTTTGCCCACAAAGAGCTCACGGATTTGCTTTTGGTTGCCCGTGTGAAAACTTCGTAGGGAGGTCACCCATCCCTGGATTGCTACCACTTGAGCATGCTTAGCTGTGGAGTTCTCCTCTTATCCACAACCAATAAGCCTAAAATGCTTTGATGATATTAGAGGCCAGGCATTCCTTATGAACCAGGAATCTCTTCTGTCCACGACCGATGTTAGATTTGTAACATCGTGTAATTTTTGGTTAACTAGAAGTTAACGTCATTTATTCTTGTAAGGACCGTTGTTGTCATTTAAGAAACTCATGGGTTGATTATGTGTTCTTGCATTTATCTTTTAATTTGAAAATTAATAGTTACATTAAATTAAACATAATGTATAATAATAATACTAATAATAATACTTCTAATAATAATAACAATTATAATGATAATGATAATAATAATAGTAATAATAATAATAATAGTAATAATAATAATAATAATAAGAGTAATAACTTATTAATAATTGATAATTATAACATAGTTAAATCTTAATTAAATTAAGTCCAGGGGCTTATTTGTAAATCTAGAAACTTTAATTGTGAAGTTTTGTGCACAAAATAATAAAAACAAAACTGCAGGGACTAATTGTGTAATTAACTAAAACCCAAACCCCTTTTTTCTTTCTCCCGTAATTCCGGTGGTACCTTCCGGCCACCTCCGGCCAACCTCCGATGAGGCCTCAAAACCCGGTATCGTTCGAATTATTTAACCCAAACCGTTGCAATCGATTCACAAAACCGATTCGATCATGATTATGAGCTTTAATTGGGTTCAAACGACGGTTATGAGGTCGATTAGAGTCGAGTAACCAATTACTCTCAAATTCCAATCATTCAACAATTAAAATCTCATAATGATCTAATTGATTAAACCAAAATGATCGTTAAACCATTCCTAAACTTTTGATAAACAAAATTTCATCTGAAACTCACACATACTCCACATTCCATCATCGTCTCCTTCACGACCAGATCACCCATTCGAACTTCGCCAACTGGTCATCATAAACCAAAATTGGAAGGGTGTTTTTGATCTCAGAGACCATTACAAGCTTCCTGCACAACCAATTGGATTATTATCAGCATTTGCATATCGAACAGAATCAAGTTGTGGTCGCGACCTGTTCATCACCCATTCTTATGCTCCACACTTCAATACGGGTAATTAAAGACATGTACATACTCGATTTCAGTTGGGGAACAAAAGCCCTAATATTAATTTGATTGACGACATCGATTTTGGGGCTCAATTTGGTTTGGTTAAATCTAGGGTTCATATGTTTGGGGGTTTTCTTTAATAATTGTGTTTATAAGAAATGGAAACCAACATAAACCAAGGCCGCGGCCGCGGCCTTGGTTTACTAGTAACACCTTTCCATTCTACACCCGAGGTCTCGGGTTCGAACCCGGCAACCTCCACTATTTTTTTGAGCCTTTTTCAGCCTTGAAAAATATATAAAAATTCTGAAAAATTATTAAAGATAATTTTATAAACATAGTTTATTTTTAAATCACTTTATTAAAAATCTGTAAATTTATTTCTTTAAACATCTTAATATTTTTATATAAAATAGTACTAACAAGTGTTATAATTAGTTTATTCTTATCTTTTTTTTTAATATACATATATAAATGTACACACACACACACACACACACACATATATATATACATATATACATATATATATACACCACACAATATATATATATATATATATATATATATATATATATATATATATATATATATATATATATATATATAAACTTTAAATAGTTCAAACCAATAAAAAAAATTGTATTATTATTTGTCATTACGTATTATAGATTAGTTATGTTAATTATAAAACTTTATTTACATTTTATCATTTAATTTCACAAAACAATAAAAAGAATTAGTTAAGTTTCCTTTCATTGTATTAAAATATATATTTATGATATCGATAACTAACTTCATTTATTTATAAAAATAACCCCCAAATTCCTATCGAAACCCTAGATCGCGTTAAAACGTTAATCTTATTATTAAACTTAAACTTGTAAAATATATATTTAGGTATCTTGTGAAGGCTACGTTGGAAAGTTGCTTATTATTCTTTTTAACCCTCATTTATACAATTATACACCATGTGAGTATTTCTATACCCCTTTTGCATATTTTTACACTTTGGGGTGAAACATGTTACCTTATAACCATTGCACTTGTAAACTCGTTTGATTCTTGTAAACAATTGGCAATTCACTAGTATGTTGTGGCTAATTGATCTTAGTAATTACCATGTATTGACTATTATATGTGCAATCATTAATTGCTAGCCTGGGACGTCATAGATTTATGGGTCTGACAAGCCTTCTTGGTTAATCCAAGTACACCTCGCTAATCGTATAAACTTGTAAACATGTAATCTTGTAAACTGTCAAGGTTTGATGTTACATCTGTCATACATCCCTAGTTTCTTTTTTCATTAACTTATGACATGAATTGCCATCTTTTATAGATGTATGTATGAAAACTATGGAAATCTCACAACTTTATGTTGACCTTTTATTTTATAACATGTTTCAGGAAACACCCAAGTTTGATGCTATCTTTGAAGCTTATTCACATCTAGGAATGGACCTAATTAAATGAATGATTTTCCTTGAATTATTTACATCTTATGTTCTGTTTATTTTCATATTCGAGACTAATGTTTGTAATGTTACATTTGAAACTTATGATTATAATATTTGGATTAAATAATAGCGTTATGTGGCTGTGAACAATCTTAACCCTCACATCTCGATGATTCCGCCGTCAAGGTTGGGGTGTGACAGATTGGTATCAGAGCCCATAACTATAGGATTTAGGTTATTAGAAATGGTGACCTAGACTATAGCTTATGCATGAACATTATAGAATAATATTTATATTCTTGTAAAAATATATATTGTTTGCATGCTACATAATGCTATGCCGTTCTTATGTGTAACTTGATGCCTTAATATAGGATTACCTTGTAAATGCCTAAACATTGTTACTTGTCTCCCTTAGACTTATTATTCTTATTCTTAATTCCCCCCCCCCCCCCGACGAATGAAACTTCTTAATCTTATTCTTGACGACACGTGGGTTCGTACGCTTTATATCTATGGTTTAAATCTTTAGACTTTATGTCTAATCTATACAAATCTCATCAAGGTTTTGATTCTGTGAACTTAAGAAATATTGTGTGACACATAGACACCTGTATTCTGGATTTCCTGGCAAAAGGCCTTCGGGCTAAGGTAAGCATTTCGCATAAATCCTACGGGACTAGTTATGCTTACCTGGGAATTTCTGGGATGAGTGATAAACTATGGTCAACATACACAAGTTTCTAAGGCAAATGGGTCAATTACCTTGACGTGTCAACGTTTCCAAATGGTAATGCGTTACCAAATGGAACCATTCCATGTGCCTTACAATCCTTGACTTGTTCTTGTTAAAATTACTATCCTTTATTATTCTCATTCCCGTGTCTAACTGTTGGACCAAAAGAACCAATGAGCCAGATCAGAAATACCTTTAAGTCCCACAGACATCACAACAACTGAAGAGATCTACATCAGCTGAAGACAAAGTCTGAAGACCAAGTTCTCAGAAGTTGTCTTAAACAGCTGAAGTGTTTTCCTTTCATTAGTTGTAATGTTTTTACTTTTCAGTAGTTTCCTTTCAGTAGTTTTATTATTATAAAACGTCTGAAGTTCTTACACTTCAGATGTTATAGTTTCAGTAGTTGTAATTTTGTTTTACACTTAGCTTTTTGTGAAGGTGTCCTCAGTTGTTGTGGACATCTTCAGTAGATTAGTTATTTTCAGTAGTTTGTTAAATCAGTTAGATGTCACTATCAAGTGACATCAGCTGACGTCACATTCCTTTATAAAAGGAATGTTGACCTAGTTGTTTTGTAACCGAAGCATTAGCGTGAATGAAAATAATCCATTAACAGAAAATTTCTCTCTCTATAATCGTCATAGTGTGATTGCATATTCATACTTGTCTTGCTTAAATTTGATCTAATTTCTGTTTTATTCCGCTGCAAATTCAAATCTAATTGATCAAACTAGATCCGATCCTATCAAATGGTATCAGAGCTGGTTAATCATTGATCGATTAACAATTGATCATTGAAACTGCTCTTTTGATGTCTAAGTTTGATCGAATTAGCAAATTTGCAAGAATTGGTTATAGAGTTTGATTTTCTGTTGCTTCCGGTCAATTAATTTGAGATTCAAATTGTGTTGGTTAGTTTTTAAGCTAGACTTATTATAATCTCATTGAATTTGATTGAATTGGTGAAAATGACTACTTCAATCAATGATCCTCACAATACTGGCTCCTCAACTAAGCCTCCGATGCTTGTTAGGAGTGAGTATAACATATGGCAACGCCGAATGCTCCATCACCTGTTCTGTTAAGCTCAGGTTGTTGGAAGTCAGTGGTGGTTCATGGACCATATAAGCCTATGGTGAGTAATCCTGAAACCAATGAGATGGTTCCGAAGAAGAAGGAACAATATTCTGATGAGGATTTAAAACTATTTAAAATTGATGCTAAAGCCCATGGAATTCTGGCCATGGCACTGCCCTAATGAAATCTACTCTGGGCTTATGCATCATGAAACTGCTCATGATCTCTGGGTTGCTCTGAAAGAACAATTTGGAGGAACTGATGAGGTCTTAGCAAACAATAGAGAAATCCTTGCCCAGCAATATGAGACATTCTCTCATAGAAAGGGTGAGTCACTGACTCAACAGTTTGAGCGATTTTCCTGTTTGATATCTGAGCTAAAAATGGTTCAACATGAATATACAATTAGCCAGATGAACAACAGATTCCTCAGATCCTTGTCTGAGAGATGGGACACATATACCATTGTCCTACGCTCCAGTGCAAATCTGGATACTCTATCTCTTACCCAACTTCATAAATGGGAACTCTTAACATTTGAGAGAGAGATAGAACAGAAAAGGAAACTGGCTTCATCTGAAAAGCTCACTGATGACTTTGTACCAGGAAACACTGCTCTGGTTGGTCATGAGTCAGAATATGCTACATCTGAAAGTTCCTATGATGAGCATATTGATTTCTCTTCAAACAGTGGAGATCATGCTTTTGTTGGAGTTGATGGTAACTCAGGGTTTAGTGTTAATAACTTGTGTTTTTTATGGATGATTTGAAAGGAATTGCTGATGATGAGCTGGAAGAGATGGATATTTTGAGCCAAATGGCATTGATCAATATCAGATCTCAAAAGTTTTACAAAAGGACAGGTAGAAAATTCCTTGGTCTCTCTGGCAAAACCAAAGTTGGTTTTGATAAGAGCAAGTTGAGATGTCACAAGTGCCATAGACTTGGACATTTTGCTAGAGATGTGAGTAGATCATCTGGATCTAACTCATCTACACCCTTTGTGACTTTTCCAAGCAATAGCTCACAATCCAAAGGGCAACATTCTACCAGTTCTGATCATCATTCACAAATTCAATCATCTCCTGCATTTTTGTTCCTCAAGGTCCAATGCCATATCCTTATCCATGTTTTTACATGCCTCAGTCTAGTCAGGTTCCTGTACCCATGACTCAACAACCACATGCTCTACCTGATCCTCAACCATCTCAAACAAATCACAACAATCATCAATCTCAATCATCATAGCTTTTTCACCCCTGAGGTTGTTGACTGGAGCAGCTTACCAGATGATGTCTCTGGTTATTCTGAACAATTATTTGCTGGTGCTGGTCAACAGTGGTGGTGAAACCTTTTTGGAAATCTTGCTCTAATGGCCCTGGAGTCTACTGATGGAAATACTTCATCATCACAGGTACCACAGGTATCTTCTGAGGCTAAGGCCAAGTTATGTTCTGAGTCATGCATAGCTGCTTTTGTTTCAATTAGGGAAGCAAATGTAGCTTTAATTAATCAAAACCTTGACCTAGAGAAAGTAATTTCCAAAAGAAAAGTTGAGTTTGAGTCTGTTCTAAAAGAAAAGGATGAGGAGATTTACAAACTAAAATGTCAAATCACTGATGAAAAAGCAAAGGTAGAGGTCATTTTGGAAAATCACAAGAATCTCAAAGAAACATTTGCATCTACTCAAGTTAATTGTGAACGTTGGGTAACATCATGCAAGGGATTTGAAATGCTTCTCAGTAAGCAAACAGCTTTTAATGTGAAGTTTGGGATTGGGTATAATCATACCATACCTCCTACAGATTTTACTCCCAAGCTAGAAGTAAAATCTGAAGGTGATTGTAATTCCCAAACCACATCATCATGTGTCTCATCCTCAAGTGATAATTCAAAATCAGAGGATGAAGTCAGTGTTATTACCTCAGCTAATCAAATTGCTGATGGTCTCACTGCTTCTAAACACATGATCAAGAAGAAACTGAGTAATTCAGGTGTTGTCCCACAAAGTACTCAAAGTACTGAAGGGCAAAACACAACACCTGAAGAGCATTTCAAATCAAAGGAAAACAAGCATTGTTTGACAACTGCTGAAAATTCTATCAGGAATTTAAAAAGTACTGATAGAAAACTTCTGAAGAACAAATCTTCAGTTGTTGCAAATCCTTCAGTAATTACCAAAAGTACTGAAAGGAAGAAAGTACTGAAGAACAAATCTTCAGTAGTTTCATCATCCTCAGCAGTTGATCAACAAAAGATGAAAAGGAAGCCATGTGAAATATGTGGTTTGTTTAATCATCTTACTGATGAATGCTGGTATAACAAGGGTTTAAAAAAAAAAGAGAAAATCATTAAGAAGAAAATAAATAAAATGAAAGATGAATTTCAAACCAAGTTTTTACCACAAACATCTCAATCTGATAAACCAAAGTTTTTTCCAAAAAGTTAAAAAGAAGGAAAGGGTTTATCATAAAACAGCTGAAAATATTCCTCATGGAATATCAAAAACCCAGACTAAGTCTGTGTCTTTTAAAAGCGAGGATGTGGTGAATCACAAGAACAAATCACCAACAAGTACTGATGTGTCAACTGAGTTGAAAGCTTTGACAACCAATTAGACACAACTTGTTATGATGGTTAACATTGTTAGGGAGAGTTAACCACTTAGATGTTTATGTGATTAAACCACTGAAAAGGAAACCTAAGCCAAAATCAAAGGAATCCTTTTCAGCCCCTTCAAAGGCTGTTAATCATGCAAAATCAGTTAGTTTAAATTATGTTGATGAAAACAGACCTAAAACCAAAATGGTTTGGGTCTCAAAGGCTAACTAATTTTTGTGAAAAATGCAGGGTTCTTTAGCATTCCAAAGAAGCATCTGGTATGTAGACAGTGGAGGATCTATGCATATGACAGGGAGCAGCTCTCTTCTTCATGATTACTCTCAAGGGAAGAAGGGATTTGTTTCTTTTGGAAATGATGCTAAGGGTTACATCATAGGAAAAGGATTTATCTCAAATGGTGAAATAAGGTTTGATGATGTTAACCATGTGGAGAACCTCAAGTATAATCTGCTGAGTGTCAGTCAAATGTGTGATAAAGGGCATGTTGCACTTTTCACAAGTCAGAACTGCTGGATTCTGTCTTCCAAAATTTTGAACAAGATTGACAAGATATTGGATGAATATACTCTCCTGAAGGCCAACAGGATTGGAAGAGTATATGCCTTAGATTTATCAAAGAAAATTGATCTTAAAGGCCATCCATGTCTGTTCTCTAAAGCCTCTCCTCAAGAATCTGAACTATGGCATAGAAGGCTTGATCATGTGAATCTTAAAAACATGAATCAGCTTATTCATCATGGTTTAGTGAGAGGTTTGCCATTGAAGGAGTTCAAATGTGATGACAACTGTCCAGCTTGCTTAAAAGGAAAGCAACACAAAGTTTCATTCCCTCCAATAGAAGAATCCAAGTCCACTGCCTACTTGCAATTACTGCATATGGATCTCTTTGGTCCTGTTAGAGTAATGAGTATGGCAAAGAAAAAATACTGTTTGGTAATTGTGGATGATTATTCCAGATATGTATGGACTTTCTTCTTACATTCCAAAGATGAGGCTGCTCAAACCATCATTAATTTTGTGTTGTATGTGGAAAGGCAGCACTCACTTCCAGTCAAATATGTGAGAAGTGATAATGGCACAGAATTTAGGAATCACACTCTTGATGAATTTTATTTGTCTAAGGGAATCAAGAGACAATATAGCATTCAAAGAACTCCTGAGCAAGATGGAGTGGTGGAGAGAAAGAACAGGACCCTTATTGAAGCCGTAAGGACAATGTTGGCTGACTCAGGTTTGCCACTAACCTTTTGGGCTGAAGCTGTCAACACAGCTTGCTATGTACAGAATAGGGTGTTAGTAAATCAGAGGTTGATGAAGACTCCTTATGATTTATTACATCATTTGGCCCCTCTAATTTCATTCTTTAGAGCATTTGGGTGTCCCTGTTATATTCTTAACACAAAAAATCCACTTCAGAAGTTTGAATCCAAGGTGGATGCAGGGTATTTTGTTGGGTATTCATCTACTTGCAAAGCATACAGAGTTTTTAATTGCATAACAAAGATTGTTGAAGAAACTTTGCATGTCAAGCTTAATGAATCTCCAAAAGACAAAATTCCTCAAAACCCTGTGGAGTTGTTTGATTTGGACATACTGCAATATGTTCCAGATCAGTCTCCACCTGTTATTGTTTCTGAGGTTCCATCATCTCCAACTGATGGCATAAATGCAAGTTGTAGTGATCATCTGCCTGTGTCTACTACACTTGATGTTCTCGTAGCTTCAGCAGTTCCATCCACATCAAATGCTGATGAAATCTCTGACTCCTCTACTTCATTTGAACTGCCATCTCATTCTAGGTTTCAAGAGTCTGAATCAACATCTGTTGCTGCTGAATCTCCTACAAACACTTGCACAGATATTATTGAGTATCAAGAACTGAAGAATCATCCCATGTCCCAGATCATTGGTGACATTAATGCTGGTGTTTCAACAAGAAGCCAATTATCCAATTTCTGTCTCTATGCTCTCTTTATCAGTCAGCAAGAGCCAAAGAATTATCATGTTGCATTAAGGGACAATGGATGGGTTGAAGCCATGCAGCTTGAGCTTCTTCAATTTCAAAAGCAGCAAGTGTGGGAACTGGTTCCTCTACCCCAAGGTAAGTGTGCAATAGGCACTAAATCGGTGTTTAGGAATAAAACTGATGAAAAAGGCCAAATTGTCAAGAACAAGGCCAGACTGGTTGTACAGGGGTTTTCACAAGAAGAAGGTATTGATTATGATGAAACCTTTTCCCCTGTAGCCAGACTGGAGGCAATCAGATTGTTCTTAGCTTATGCTGCTTTCCATAACCTTAAAGTTTTTCAAATGGATGTCAAAAGTGTATTTTTATATGGTAAAATAAAAGAAGAGGTTTATGTGTGTCAACCACCAAGTTTTGAAGATCATAAACATCCAGATTGGGTGTATAAGCTTGATAAGGCTCTTTATGGGTTGAAACAAGCTCCCGGAGCCTGGTATGAAACACTATCTAACTTTCTTCTTCAAAATAATTTCACTAGAGGCTCCATAGATAAAACTTTGTTCATTAAGAAAGTAGGCATGCATAAGCTCCTTGTTCAAATTTGTGTAGATGACATTATTTTTGCATCCTCTGATCCACAGTTGTGTGATGCCTTTACTAAATTGATGCAACAAAAGTTTGAAATGAGTGCCATGGGAGAATTACAGTTCTTTTTGGGTTTGCAAATCAAACAAATGGCTGATGGAACTTTTATTCATCAGTCAAAATACACAAAGGATTTGTTAACCAAGTTTGATTTACAAAACTGTAAGCCTTGTTCTACTCCCATGTGTAGCAACACACAACTGGATGCTGATCAGAAAGGTAAAGCAGTTGATGAAACTCTTTACAGATGTATGATTGGTTCCTTGATATACCTTACAGCTTCTAGACCAGACATTATGTTTGCAACTTGTGTCTGTGCTAGATTTCAGGCTGCACCTAAAGAATCCCATATGATTGCAGTCAAAAGGATCTTTAGATATTTGCAAGGAACTCAATCTCTAGGACTTTGGTATTCCACTGGGCACTCTTGCAAATTAGTTGCTTTCTCTGATAGTGACTATGCAGGGTGTAAGTTAACTAGAAAATCAACTTCTGGTGGATGCCAATTCCTGGGAAACTGTTTAGTTTCTTGGCAGAGTAAGAAACAAACTTCAGTTACTACATCCACAGCTGAAGCAGAGTACATTGCAGCTGCAAGCTGTACATCATGGTACCTGGCTCAAAATCAAATTGGGATTATGACATTATAGAGACTAAGACTCCTTTACTAATGGATAGTGCTTCAGCTCTCTGTATTGTAAAGAATCCTGTCCAGCATTCTAGGACCAAACATATTGAGATCAGACATCATTTTATCAGGGATTGTTATGAAAAAGGTCTGATTGATCCGAAGTTTGTGCCTAGTGCTGATGAGCTTGCAGATATATTTACTAAGCCTTTGACAGTGCAACTTTCCATAATCTTGTGCTCAGGCTTGGTATGCTGCAACTAGAATAATTTGACAACTACTGATGCTCTTAGTTAATAAGTACTGATGAGCATTAGTATAAAGCTGTCAAAAAAATAAGTGCTGATAAGTCATTTTATCTTCAGCAGTTTTATAAACTACTGAAGACTAAACTACTTAAAAGTACTGAAGTACTTCATTTGTTGAAAAGTACTGATGTAGTTCAAACTACTGATGTCCTTTATAATAGATAAGTACTGATGACCAATGAAACATCTGAAAATCAGATGATCTGATGAGTAAGTGTTAAGGTCATTGAAAAAGCTGAACTTTGTGAATTGACGACAACAACTACTATTTCATTTCAAAACAACTGAAGCCAAAACCAAGTCTTCAGTAGTTTACAACTACTGATGACTAACACCAAGTCTTCAGTTGTTTACAACATCTGAAAGTTAAAACCATGTCTTCAGTTGTTTTCTAACAACTGATGACCCACACCAAAACTTTCAGTTGTTTTCTTTCAGCCGTTTCATAACCTATATAATACCTAACGCTAACTTCAAACTTTTCATAACTCACTTTCCAAACGTTCATCTTCCATTAATGGCGACCATGCAAATCAAACCTCGACACAACTGTGTCGCTTACATTACCAAATCAGCCTTTTGGACCAAGTTTGATGCTGCCATTGATCTGATGGTTGATTCCGAATATCACACAGCCTTCCTCTTGAATTCTACCATCTATCCCGATACCCTTCGCCAATTCTAGACACACGTCACTATTCATACTGCAGAGAATGATGACTCGATCACTCTCCAGTCGTTTGTCAACCAGAAGAAGGTGGTCATCACTTCTGAGATCATTCGTCAAACCCTAGACCTGAATGATGCCTCCTATGTCACCAGATACCCCAAAGGCACCATTGATTTATCCTTTGTTAACCATGGCTATGAGGGTGACCTAAGTGCTACTACTATTATGAAGAAGCACTTCCATGATGCTGAGCGTCTCATTTTCCATATGATCAATGTTTGTCTTGCCCCCAAAACATCTTCATGGGATCAAATGTCATCCAGGTGGCAACAGGTATTGTATTCTATCCTTGAACGCCAAAGCTTAAATTTTTCTGAAATAATATTTTTGGAATTAAAAGATCTGGCAATGAAACCTGTGGCTAATAGATGGATATTATATCCAAGGTTTCTTATGGCCATAATTCTAAATCAATCAAAATCTGATGGCCTTGTTGGCCTTGGAGTCCCTGCTATGGTAGTTTTGCCAGAAGTATACTCCAGACACAACTCAAATCCACAACTCAAAGAGGCTGCCAAACTGCTAAAACCCAAGCAGAGGGAACCCACAGCCTCCACCTCCAGATCTAAAGTCCCCTCCAACCAAAAATCCAAGAAAACCAAAAAGGCTACTCAGGGAGTTGAGTCCCCTGATGATGCCCCTGCAGCACCAACGCAGGATGATGAAACTACTAGCCTTAATCCCCTTGTATTTTAAAGACTCTACCAGCTGAAACCGCTCAGGTATCCTCTCAACAAGATCCTGATGCAACCAACATTGGGGAAACCACATTACTGGAATCTCTCTCACTTGAGAAGACTGCCATTGAAGAGCACCATTCACCCCAAGTGCAATCCTTTTCACCTCTATCTCCCACTGAAACCACCCCTTCGAGCCCAACTGCAGTCATTTCACAAGTGCTGACTCAACTACATTCCTCTACCCCTCCCCAGAAACCTGTTAACACTGGGAAAACCTCAACAGCTGAGGGAGAGGATTATAATGTAGTTGACAACCCACAGCATAGGGATTACAAAGTTCAATCTCCCAGTGTAGAGGAGGAGATTAGAACATCTGGTGAGGCGAACCTCTTCCCCTGTTTCAGCACATGAACAGGATGAAGCTGGTATCATCTCTAAGACCTCACAGAGGCAACTGCCAATGAAGGACTTAATCCTGAGGCAGAAAGTCCCCAGTTCCAAGACAAAGGGGCACATGTGAATACTGATCTACACTCAGCCACATGTTCATCCTGATTTACACAAGAGGTCAGCTGATTCAGCTAAAACTGATGATGACCTGGGCTTTTTCTTTGAAGTTCTAGCCAAAACACCATTCTTGAGGCTGAGGTATGCAGACTACAAGAACTGCTTGCCAAAATGTCTCAGGAATCAAGTCCATCTGCCCCAATTCACCCACAGATGGCAGCTTCTTTTGAAGCTCTCCCAAACACTGAGCCAATCTCAACAAATGAGCCACCAGCCTGTTTCAGGCACCATTCTCAGGGAGAGAACCCCTCTGAGCAAATGGTTGCTGCATTTAAATCTTTCTTCCTTACCTCTCATCACTCCAATCATCATACTATTGTCCATCAAACCATTGATGAGAGGATTTCCTCAAATCTTCAAACCCTTGTTGATGATGCTGTTTCCAAGAAACTTTCTGACATTCAAACCCCTGAACCCAATGCAACCAAAAAAGGGGAGTCTAAGTCAGTGAGAAGAAGATAAAAGAAAGAGAGTTGAAGAGAGAAGAAGCCAAAGAGAAGAAAGGAAAAGCGATAATTACTTACAAGAGAAAGAAAAGCGCTGCTGAACAAACTGAGGATGAAAAGAAGTTGGAGGAAATGATCAAAGAAGCTGATGAGCAACACAGCAGATCCATGGATAAGATCATTGATCAGCTCTTCAGACAAGGCTTTGACACTGCCAAACTTGATTCTAAGATAGAAGGCTAGAGATTCAGGAGATTGAAAATAGATGGGGCAAGCTGCAATGAGAAAGAAAAGGAAAAAGATGGAAGCTATGATCAGATTCTTGTCAAAACACTTGGGAAGACCTATCATTGAAGTAAAGTCTTGGTCTAGAGACAGTATTTTGGAGATAACCACCAAAATCTGTGCTTCTGAAACCTTCAATAAAGGATTGATCATAGAAGCTCTGGATGAAGCTGGTGCTAGGAAAAGGTCTGACATGGCTAAGTTATCCAAAGCCACCCTCACAACCAAAATGATAGAGCAGTCTTTACAATCTCCCTTACCAAAACAACCCTCAAACAACACTTCACAACCTCCAAAACAATCAGACCTCACAACCCTCAAAACAACCAACCTCTCAACCCTCAAAACCAACTCCTTTACCCAAGAAACCCATCAATCAACCACCAGTGATGCACCTAAGAGAAAGAGAAGGGTGTTGAGGATGGAAGAGAAGAAGATGATGAGGAGGATAGTCTGCCAATCTCTGCTGTGATTAAAATGAAGAAACCTGAGACTAGGAGTCAACCAACAACAATCACTCCTGACACTCAAAGGCAAATGGTTAAAGTGAAGATTGAAGAAGAAGAACAGCAGAAACAACATGATGAGCAGCTGTTAAGGATGGTTGATAAGGAATTTCCTAAGTCTTCATCCATACAAGCTATGAAGAAACATGCTCAGAGGTTGTATGCTCTCAGATTTACTTTTAGTATCAGAAAGAGAGAGTAAGGATTTGGCCTGATCCCAGAGTTAGTGACAGGATTCATAAGAAAAATATTCCAAGTAGATACAATGGCCAAGTGAGAAAGACTGTGGATGCTGTGATAAAGTTGGCCATTGTAGTGTCACCCTGGGAAATCCTTGATGATTTCAAGCGAGCTTACAAGACTAAGATGACTCCACAAACCTCTTTAGAAAACAAAATGGTGAAGAAGGGTTTAATTTACAAGAAGCTTGAAGAAATCAGAAGAAATGAGCTTCAGTTGTTACTTGAAGGTACTCATCCTGATGAGTTTGCTTACAGAGAAATAACAACTGTGGAGCTGAAGAATGGAAAGACTGTGAGATACTTGTCTGAGTACTATGGGCCTGAGTTCTTCTTTGAGAGTGAAGCTGAAGAACTCACAATTGAAGATAAAGTTGTTCTTCTAGAGGCCTATGTCAGAGAGTCTTACAGACTCATCATTGGGAAGTAGGTTTAATGATTGGGGTAACAGCTCTGTGTCCAAATTCCCCAAGACAGAGTTCCCATTCATCTTTTGCCAAACAAATTTTTTGAAACCTCTTCCTGGCCTGAGCTTGACTTGGTGATTTCTGAGCTGATCCAGAAAATATGTCTGCCAATAAGTGGGACTTCAATAAGCTTAAAGGTTTTGGCTGCATTGGTTCAGGGGGAGTTTGTTGGACCAAAAGAACCAATGAGCCAGATCAGAAAAACCTTTAAGTCCCACAGACATGACAATAACTGAAGAGATCTACATCATCTAAAGACAAAGTCTGAAGATAAAGTCTGAAGACAAAGTCTGAAGACAAATGATGAAGACAAAGTCTGAAGACCAAGTTCTTAGAAGTTGTCTTAAACAGTTGAAGTGTTTTCCTTTCAGTAGTTGTAATGTTTTTACTTTTCAGTAGTTTCCTTTCAGTAGTTTTATTATTGTAAAACGTCTGAAGTTCTTACACTTCAGATGTTATAGTTTCAGTAGTTGTAATTTTGTTTTACACTTAGCTTTTTGTGAAGGTGTCCTCAGTTGTTGTGGACATCTTCAGTAGATTAGTTATTTTCAGTAGTTTGTTAAATCAGTTAGATGTCACTATCAAGTGACATCAGCTGACGTCACATTCCTTTATAAAAGGAATGTTGACCTAGTTGTTTTGTAACCGAAGCATTAGCGTGAATGAAAATATTCCATTAACAGAAAATTTCTCTATCTATAATCGTCATAGGGTGATTGCATATTCATACTTGTCTTGCTTAAATTTGATCTAATTTATGTTTTATTCCGCTGCAAATTCAAATCTAATTGATCAAACTAGATCCAATCCTATCACTAACTCATTTTGTATATCCAGCATGTCTCGTCACCATGGAAAGCGTGGAAGTTTCGATCGTAAACTCGCAGCAATGATCGCACGGCAAATGGCTGCTGTGTTCCCGTCAATGGTTACTGAACTTAGCAACACTTTAATGGCCAATAACAACAACAAAACTAATGGAAACAATAGTGGTGGTGACAACAATGCCCATGGGGAGAATAGCAACAACCAAAACGGGAACAATCGCACCTGCACCTTTAAACATTTCAACTCATGCAAACCTACTAGCTTTAGTGGAAAAGGAGCCACTAGACTTCTCGAGTGTTTTGAGAGTATGGAGAACACGTTCATCGTGAGCAAGTGTCTCAATGAATTCAAGGTTCGCTATGCTGCGAGCGTTCTTTAACAACGGGCGCTCACGTGGTGGAATAGTGAGAAAAGGAACCGAGGGACTGAAGCTGCCTTGCTATTATCTTAGGAAGAATTTAAGGATATAATGATCCAAAAGTTCTGCCCAGGGAGTGAGTTGCAGAAGCTGGAGGAAGAATTCTGGAACCTCAAGCAAAATGGTGGGAATCATTTGGCTTATTCCACCCAGCATCATAAGTTGAGCATGCTCCTACCACATATGGTGAATACCGTGCCCTGCAACATTGAAAATTTTATCAAGGGGGTACCACCTCAAATTCAAGATGTCGTGGTGGATAGTAGGCCCACAACTTTGGAGGAGGCGATTACTATCACCACACAGCTCACTGAGAATCATATTAGGGCTGGCACTATGTCGGTGAAAGGTGCCAAAGCTGCTGCAAAGGTTACACCCGAAGCTGCAAAGGAGGTGAAGGCCGAGTCCTCCTTCCAAAACAAGAAACACAAGTTCACTCCGACTCGCAACTACGCGGTGACAGCACCAAATGCTCCTCAAAGGCAAGTGGTTGTTGCAAATCAAGCCCCCTGTGGTGAGATCTTATTCTGGGCCATACACGATGTGCAATACTTGCAAGAACCATCACGCGAGTAACACTCCATGCCGAGTTTGCTCGTTGTGTGGGAAGTATGTGCATCTGGTGGCTACTTGTCTTCGTGCCCTGAACAATACTGCGATGCTTGCAAAATGAGCCTACTACAACTGTGGCTAACCTGGACATATTCGTCTACAATGTCCTCGCAATGCGGGAACTATGCCACCGGCTCGTGGAAGGGCTCTCAACATCAATGCCAACCAAGCACAAGCCAACAACGACGTGGTGAATGGTACGTCGTTAAATTTCTATTAATCGTTCTTTGTCTTGTAAAAATTCCTACCTGTGTTCATCATACCAATAATAGTTCATTACTGAACAGGTATGTATCTTGTAAATAGTCATTATGCTTCTGTACTGTTTGATTCGGGTGCCGATAAGAGTTTCGTGTCTTTGGAGTTCGAGCGCATTCTTTCTAAACCGCGTGCTAATCTAGAAAAAACCTTTACGATCGAAGTCGCCGATGGAAAATCGATCGTCGTTGACGTCGTAATACGCGATTGTACCTTGAGTCTTAACGAGCACGAGTTCTTCATCGGCCTTATTCCTATGCAACTGGGAAGCTTTGATGTCATTATTGGCATGGAATGATTAGCCAAGCAATATGCGGAAATTCTATGCTTCGAGAAGTGCATTCGAATTCCCTTACCGTCGGGTGATACTTTGAAAGTCTTTGGGGAGAAACCATCCTAAGGACTCAAACTTATGTCCTGCATCAAGGCCCGAAAGTGCTTAAGTAAGAACTACGTAGCTTTCATGGCTTATGTAGTTAATACGAAAGCCAATGGTAAGGAATTGAAAGATATTCCTGTTGTGCGAGATTTTCCCGAAGTGTTTCCCGAAGATCTTAAGGGGTTACCTCGCGTACGAGAGGTTGAGTTCAAAATTGACTTGATCCCTGGTGCAAACCCTATGGCTAAAGCACCTTATCGTCTTGCACCGTCTGAAATGCAAGAACTAGCTAGTCAACTGTAAGAGTTGACCGATAAGGGTTTCATTCGTCCTAGCTCTTCACCATGGGGTGCACATGTGTTGTTCGTAAAGAAGAAAGATGGTTCTTTCCGTATGTGTATCGACTACCGGGAACTCAACAAGCTCACCATCAAAAACCGATATCCTCTTCCTCGAATCGATGATCTCTTCGATCATCTTCAAGGAGCTACGCAATTTTCGAAGATCCATCTACGTTCTGGATATCATACACTACGTGTTCACGATGACGATATTCCAAAAACCGATTTCCGTACTAGATATGGACATTACGAGTTCATGGTTATGCCTTTTGGTTTAACCAATGCACCTGCTGTGTTCATGGATCTCATGAATCAAGTATGTAAACCGTATTTGGATAAATTTGTGATCGTGTTCATCAATGATATTCTTATCTATTCCAAGACAAAAACCGATCATGAGATGCACTTGCGACAAGTTCTCGAACTTTTAAAGAAGGAGCAACTATACGCCAAGTTTTCCAAGTGTGAGTTCTGGCTAGAGGAAGTCCAATTCTTAGATCACGTGGTGAATAGCCAAGGAATTCACGTTGACCCTGCTAAAATAGAAGCCGTGAAAAACTGGTGCGTTCCCACGACCCCAACCGAAGTTCGATCTTTTCTGGATTTAGCGGGCTATTACCGTAGATTCATAACAAACTTTTTGAAGATTGCTAGACCATTAACGGCGTTAACCCAAAAGAACCAACTCTTTGAATGGGGACCCCAACAAGAAGAGGCTTTTGAGACATTGAAACGCAAGCTGTGTAACGCTCCTATTCTAACACTTCCCGATGGAAACGACGACTTTACCATGTACTGTGATGCTTCTAATCAAGGTCTTGGTTGTATTCTTATGCAATGAGGAAAAGTCATAGCATACGCGTCAAGACAGTTGAAGGTTCATTAAGTGACCTACATAACCCACGATCTTGAACTTGGTGCTGTGGTTTTCGCTTTGAAGATCTGGCGACACTATCTTTATGGGACGCAATGCATAGTCTACACCGCTCATAAGAGTCTCCAACATGTGTTCAATCAAAAGGATCTCAACATGAGACAAAGACGTTGGATCGAGTTGATTAGCGACTACGACTGTGACATTCGCTATCATTCTGGAAAAGCGAATGTTGTAGCCGATGCGCTGAGTCGCAAGATCCACAACAAGACTGTCTCGCTTCAAGATATCCGAGATCGAAGGCAGTGGTTTGACACGTTAGGGGAATTTGATACCGAGATTCATGTGGATGTTAACGAGGCTACTATCATGCTTCAAAACATAAGGATTGATAGTGATCTCGAGTTATGCATTCGCGAGGCTCAACAAGCAACATTGACCGACGAGGGGAAAGATGAAGATTTGGCGTCTAATGTTCGGTCACAACTGGAGACAAAACCAAACGAGATGTGGTATTTCTTGAATCGACTTTGGATCCCGAATCGTGATAACCTTCGTCACTTCATTATGAACGAAGCTCATCAAACTTGATATTCTATTCATCCTGGAGTCCGACAAGATGTACATGGATCTGCGTGGCCAATATTGGTGGTCTGAGATGAAGAAAGATATAGCGTCTTATGTTTCAAAGTGTCTCACGTATTCAAGAGTTAAAACCGAACATCAACGACCGAGAGGTTTACTTGAACAACCCGAAATCCCTATGTGGAATGGGAACATATATCCATGGATTTCATAACCAAGTTATCGCGTACCCCTCGTGGCCGTGATAGTATATGGGTGATTGTTGACCGTTTGACCAAACGGCACATTTCATACCAATACGAGACACTTACAAAGTTTCAAGATTGGCTCGTATCTACATTGACGAAATTGTGAGCCGTCATGGCGTGCCGTTGCACATTATTTCCGATCGAGATGCTCGTTTCACTTCGCACTTTTGGTCTTCGATGCAAGAACTCTTGGGTACTCAATTGGATTTACGTACGGCTTACCATCCTCAAACGGATGGTCAAACCGAACAAACAATTCAAACCCTCGAGGACTTGCTACGTCTTTGTGTCCTTGACTTTGGTGGTGATTGGGATACGCATCTACCGCTCGCTTCATATAATAATAGTTATCACTCAAGTATCAAGATGGCACCATTCGAGCCTTTGTATGTTCGTAAATGTCGTTCACCGATTTGTTGGACTGACATTGGTGAGAATCTCATCACTGATCCTGAACTTATTCAAGAAACGACTGATAAAGTTTCTAAAATTCGAAATAACCTTGAAGTGGCTAGAAGTCGTCAAAAGAGTTATGCCGATAAAAGACGCAAACCATTGGAATTTCAAGTCGACGACATGGTTCTTCTTAAGGTCTCTCCATGGAAAGGTGTTGTTCGCTTTGGGAAGAAGGGTAAGTTAGCCTCACGTTTTGTAGGACCTTTCAAGATTCTGAAAAGAATTGGGAAAGTGGCTTACAAACTAGAACTACCTTCTGAACTTAGCGGAGTTCATCCTGTCTTCCATGTCTCAAACCTGAGGAAATGCCTAGCTGATGAAAATTTCCATGTTCCACCAGAGGAAATTCAAATAGATGAGTCACTGCATTTCGTTGAGAAGCCTGTTGAGATTATGGATCGAACCCTGAAGAAGATCCGAACAACTACCACACCGACCGTCAAAGTCCATTAGGAAAACAAACGTGGAGCTGAGTTTACTTGGGAACGTGAGGAGCATATGAAAAAGATGTACCCGCATTTGTTCGTTTAGTTTCATTCTTAATTTCGGGACAAAATTCTCTTAAGTTGGGGAGACTGTAACAGCGTGTATTTTTGGTTAACTAGAAGTTAGCGTCGTTTATTCTTGTAAGGATCGTTGTTGTGTTGATTATGTGTACTTGCATTTATCTTTTAATTTGAAATTAATAGTTACATTAAATTAAACATAATGTATAATAATACTAATAATATTTCTAATAATAATAACAATTATAATGATAATGATAATAATAATAGTAATAATAATAATAGTAGTAATAATAATAATAATAATAATAATAATAATAATAATAATAACAATAGTAATAACTTATAAATAATTGATAATTATAACATAGTTAAATCTTAAAATTAAATTAAGTCCAGGGACTTATTTGTAAATCTAGAAACTTTAATTATGAAGTTTGGGCATAAAATAATAAAAACAAAACTGCAAGGACTAATTGTGTAATTAACTAAAACTCAAAACCCTTTTTTTTCTTTCTCTCGTAATTCCGGTGGTACCTTCCGGCCACCTCCGGCCAATCTCCGATGAGGCCTCAAAACCCGGTAATCCTTCGTATTATTTAACCCGAACCGTTGCAATCAATTCACGAAACCGATTCGATCATGATTATGAGCTTTAATTGGGTTCAAACGGCGGTTATGAGGTCGATTAGAGTCGAGTAACCGATTACTCTCAAACGCCAATCATTCGACAATTAAAATCTCATAATGATCTAATTGAATAAACCAAAATGACCATTAAACCATTCCTAAACTTTTGATAAACGAAATTTCATCTGAAACTCACACATACTCCACATTCCATCATCGTCTCCTTCACGAACAGATCACCCATTCGAACTTCGCCAACTGGTCATCATAAACCAAAATTGGAAGGGTGCTTTTGATCTTAGAGACCATTACAAGCTTCCTGCACAACCAATTGGATTATTATCAGCATTTGCACATCGAACAGAATCAAGTTGTGATCGCGACCTGTTCATCACCCATTCTTGTGCTCCACACTTCAATACAGTTAATTAAAGACATGTACATACTCGATTTCAGTTGGGGAACAAAAGCCCTAACATTAATTTGATTGACAACATTGGTTTTGGGGCTCAATTTGGTTCGGTTAAATCTAGGGTTCATATGTTTGGGGGTTTTCTTTAATAATTGTGTTTATAAGAAATGGAAACCAACATAAACCAAGGTCGCGACCCTGGTTTACTGGTTACACCTTCCCATTCTACACCCGAGGTCCCGGGTTCGAACCCGGCAACCTCCATTATTTTTTGAGGCTTTTTCAGGCTTAAAAAATATATAAAAATTCTGAAAATTATTAAATGTTAAATTTATAAACATAGTTAATTTTTAAATCACTTTATTAAATTTCTATAGATTTATTTCTTTAAACATCTTAATATTTTTGTATAAAATAGTACTAACAAGTGTTATAATTAGTTTATTCTTATCTTATATATATATATATATATATATATATATATATATATATATATATATATATATATATATATAATATAATATATATAAACTTTAAATAGTTCAAATCAACAAAAAAAACATTATTATTATTAGTCATTACGTGTTATAGATTAGTTATGTTAATTATAAAACTTTATTTATATTTTATCATTTAATTTTACAAAACAATAAAAAGGATTAGTTAAGTTTCCTTTCATTGTATTAATATATATATTTATGATTTCGATAACTAACTTCATTTATTTATAAAAATAACCCCAAAATTCCTATCGAAACCCTAGTTCGTGTTAAAATGTTAATCTGATTATTAAACTTAAACTTGTAAAATATACATTTAGGTATCTTGTGAAGGCTTCGTTGGAAAGTTAGTTATTATTCTTTTTAACCCTCATATATACAATTATAAACCATGTGAGTATTTCTATATCCCTTTTGCATATTTTTACACTTTGGGGTGAAACATGTTACCTTATAACCATTGCACTTGTAAACTCGTTTGATTCTTGTAAACAATTGGCAATTCACTATTATGTTGTGGTTAGTTAATCTTAGTAATTACCATGTATTGGCTATTATATGTGTAATCATTAATTATTGCTAGCCTGGCGACGTCATAGATCTATGGGCCTGACAAGCGTGCTTGGTTAATCCAAATACACCTAGCTAATCGTATAAACTTTCAAACGTGTAATCTTGTAAACTGTCAAGGTTTGATTGTTACATCTGTCATACATCCCTAGTTGCTTTGTTTACTAACTTATGACATGAATTGCCATCTTTAATATATGTATGTATGAAAACTATGAAAATCTCACAAACTTTATGTTGACCTTTTATTTTATAACATGTTTCAGGAAAACGCCCAAGTTTGATGCTATCTTTGAAGCTTATTCACATCTAGGAATAGACCTAGTTAAATAAATGGATTTCCTCGAATTATTTACATCTTATGTTCTGTTTATTTTCATATTCGAGCCTTATGTTTGTAATGTTACATTTGAAACTTATGATTATAATATTTGGATTAAATAATAGCGTTATGTGGTTGTGAACAATCTTAACCCTCACATCTCGACGATTTCGCCGTCAAGGTTGGGATGTGACAAGAATTGCCTAGGGTGTTACAAACACCCCTCCTTTTGGACCCATCGTCCTCGATGAGGTTTGCCCCACCATCCCATATATGGATATGGGATTGGCCTAAGGTGTCACTCTGAACAATCCCGGGGACTCACTATCATTGATAAGGTTTGCCCCACCATCTCGAATGGCACAGGAGCGACTCTGATACCATTCTGTAACATCCGACCTCACACACTACCAATATTGTCCGCTTTGCCCACGAGGAGCTAACGGATTTGCTTTTGGTTGCCCGGGTGAAAACTTCTCAGGGAGGTCACCCATCCCTGGATTGCTACCACTTGAGCATGCTTAACTGTGGAGTTCTCCTCTCAAATGTAAGTTTTCTGTCAGACAACCGATTAACCATGCCAAGACCCATAAGATGCCCGTCAACGATCCTCTACTGAGCCATGGTTCGGGACCATGAGCTCTGTTAATCACGCTCTGGTTAACCAGTGTTGGTTCATCAACCAGGCATGGGTTTCTGTCTCTTAGGATTCAAGAATACAGAGGTACGAGCCTATAGAACAAATCTTTCTGTAACACCCGACCTCTCATACCACCAATATTGTCCGCTTCGCCCACAAGGAACTCACATATTTGATTTTGGTTGCCCAGGTGAAAACTTCCCAAGGAGGTCAGCTATCCCTAAATTGCTCCCACCTGAGCACGCTTAACTGTGGAGTTCTCCTTTCATCCACAGCCATGTAACACCGGAAATTTATTATTTTGAAGCCGGCGAAGAAAGAAAAGAAATAAAGTCCAAAGTCGGGGGACCAAACTCGCCAACGAAGAAAAGTTGGGAGATGTGGTGGTATGTGTAGGGAGAGGGCAGGGCAGCCCACTCTCCCCACACACTCCAAAATTTCAGCTCACAAAGAGGAGAGAAGAGAGAAAAGAGGAGAAAATGGAGAAAAAGTGTGGTGTTTCGGGTGATTCGGGTGTCCAAATCCGTCGAGTAGCAAGCCAAATCGAAGCTCTTGTCTTGGTGCTCGATTGTGTGAGTTCTAGAACCCAACTTTTACTTGTTTTCAACTGATTTTGGGGCTGGAAAGTGTTCAAAACCCGTTTTGTGTGTGGTGTGTGTTTGACCCATTTGGGTGTGATGATGTATGATGTGTGTGTAGAGTATGTTTTCGGGCTTGGGTGTGCTTGTATGGTGTTAAGGTATGCATTCCTAAGGTCCAGGAGGGTTAATTTAGGCTTAGAATGGGTTTGGATGAGCTTGGAGGCCGAAAATGGCAGATTGGGTTCGGGATGAACTCCATTCTGCATCAGCTAGGGCTAGGCGACCGAATGAAGGCCATACGGCCGAATGAGGGCGATTGAAGGTCATTCGCACGATTGGGACTCAGTCGCACGACTGGGAGTCCAGTCGCATGAGGGTTGTACGACTGAGGGTTCAGTCGCATAGATGCTTAGTCGCATGAGTCCATACGCATGAGGTTAGTCGCATAGGTGCCCATTCGCAGTAATCCCATTCGCACGAGGTCCATACGCACGATTGGATGTGCATTCGCATAGATGACCATCCGCATGGGTCCAGTCGCATGATGTTCAGTCGCATGGAGGCCATGCGACTGAAGGGTGTCCATACGCCCGAATAGGGCTGTTGCACTCGAAGGAATGTGTAGTTTGACTTCTGGCCTTCGGGGAAAGGTGCAGATGTAAGTTTGGACGTAAGGTAACCTGTAAGAACATGTAAGAGGATGGTTATGGCCTTAGAGAACATGTAGGGCATGATGATGATGATGTTGCATGATTATGCATATTATGTATGTATGATGTTGCCCTGTATGATGATGATGAATGCGTGTGATATGTTCCTTAATATGATGTATGACTATCTTTTCTATGGCTTTACGTATTATGATGAATGAAATGAAGTATTATGTAACGTAAAGTGGAAAGAGATGACACGTCTTGCATGCATCGGATAACGGGTCCTTCTTTGTGATTGACCATTATGTGGAACCTCTACCGCTTACCCTTAGTACTGTGGCATACGTTTAGCTGTTCATTTATTGACTTCGGCCCAGTGGCTATGACTGGTCAGTTATCATTAGTACTGTGGCATACGTTTAGATGTTCATTTATTGACTTCGGCCCAGTAGCTAAGACTGATCGGTTAACCCCAGTACCGTGGCATACGTTTAGCTGTTCATTTATTGACTTCGGCCGGTAGCTGAGACTAATTGGGGTGTAGCATATAGTATTGGTATGGATGATGTCCGATGCGCAAGTAAGTTAAAAGGAACGACTGAACGAAGAATGAATGAAGAAGATAATAATGATATTATCTATGCGTACGTATGATGTGTGATCACGTTAAAGTAACGAATGGTTTTATATGAAAGTAAAGTATGTTTTATTATTAAAACTAGACTCACTCAGCAACGCTGACTTTTATTGCATTTTCCAGTTGGTAGGTAATTGATTGCTGAGGATGGCACGGCAAGGCTACTCGGCTCTTTTGAGAAGGCATCCAATTATATAGCTTTTGTGATGTAATGCAAACATGAATTTTGTAACCGGATAATGATGTATTATTTGGCAAAAGTAATTATAATGAAACGTGATGTCATTTTTGAATGTTTCCGCTGCAATGATTTCTTAATGTAATGTAAATTTTATATTTTATGTGCGATGAATGACCAACTGTAAGCGTCCCGGGAACGGGGCCTTACAAGTTGGTATCAGAGCCAGGTTTAAGCGAAATGGGTAAATTTTCAAAGTAAACCTTAACTTAAACTGAAAATGGGACGAATGGGGAATGGGATGCCAAACTGAGTAGCTGCGTGCCATCAGGTATTTTCTTAAAGTTAACCAGTTTATGTGCGCATGGTATATGATATGTGTTGTATGTAGATTTGAATACTGATGTAGTCAGGACATGTAATGCTTGGGGTATGAAGAGTAAAGTAAGTGGCTAATCACAACTGGCCACTGTAATTAGGGACTTACTATACTTGACATAAACTGAGTTGTTTCCTTGAATGACCGTGTTGGTGTTTGAATCTTTCAGTGTGTTAGAGTATGGCTGGTGGTAGATCTTCTAGAGCTTCTAGGGGTGGAGGCCGTGATGGCCCTGTTGCTGAACCACGCCCTAAAAGAGGAAGGCCTAGAGCTGAGAAAGAGGTTCCTGCAGAACTTGAGACCCCTCATCCAGAAGCTGGGGATGAGAGTGCGAATCTGAGAGCCTCGGTAAAGGCGAGGCTGTGGTTGAGGAAGTGCATCAGGTCATGCAGACAATCTTACCGTCTGTGGTGACCGAAGTCATCAAAGCTGTGAAGGAGGGGGAACGAAAGGAGAGAAACCGGGCTTCGGGGGGAGCAACCGGAGCCTGAAACTATTTTCTCCGATAATGAGGAGGAAGAGGAAGAGGAGCCTGTGCGGGAGGTGGCACGAGGCTGCAACTACGGGGTGTTCGTGAGATGCAAGCCCCCTACTTTCGACGGTAATGGCAATGCCGCTGCTGCTCACCGATGGGTGAGAGAAATGGAGGCTGTTCTCGACATAAGCGAATGCCGAGAAGATCAGAAGGTAAAGTTTGCCACCCACTCCTTTGTGGACTCGGCACTATGCTGGTGGGACAACATTGTCCAAGCAGAGGGTAATCGGGCGATCGGGAGAATGAGGTGGCCCGAACTGAAGAAGATGGTGATCGAGGAGTTTGTCCTCATAGGGAAATGGATAAGATTGAGAGGGAGTTCCTGCAGCTGGAGGCAGGATCCATGACACACCAGCAATATACTACCAAGTTCAACGAGATGGCACGGTTGGTGCCGGATCAGGTGACGCCTCTTTCTCGGAAGATCAAGAGGTACATTCAGGGTTTACGGTGGATGTCCGCCGGCATATGATCGCCGCCCGGCCAAGTACGTTTAGGTCGGCGGTTGATTTGGCCGGAAGACTTTATGATGAGAGGGAGCGGTGGTGGTTGAAGCGAATAGGAAGGGTGGTGGTGATCGAAGCTGGAACGGGAAGAGGTTTGGTCGGGGTGAGGCCTCGACGGGTAACAAAAAGGCACGGGTGGATGACCGCCGCGTGGCCACACCGGGAACAGGGTCGAGGAGATGTGGAAAGTGGAAAGGAGCATGCGGGAGAATGCAGGCAGGTGGGTTTGAACGTGTGCTTCAAGTGTGGGAAGACTGGGCATATGGCGAAGGATTGCCTGACGGGCAAATGTTTTAACTGTGGGGAAATTGGTCATATGAGCAGGGATTGCAAGAAGCGAGGGCGAGGCTGAGAGTTCAGGGGCGAAGAGGACGGGAGGGATGGACCGAGGGCGAGCGCCAGGGCATTCACCATGACACAGGAGGAGGCTAGGACGGATCCTGACGTTGTGTCCGGTACGTTTCTGGTGAACCAAACTTTAGCTTCTGTGTTATTTGATTCTGGTGCGAGTAAAAGTTTTATTTCTGCTGCTTTCTGTGCTAAGCTGCCTGTTAGTAGTAGACGTGTTGATGCGCCCTTTGATGTAGAAACTGCCATAGGTAAGTCTACCAGGATTTCCGAGATGATAGAGAATTGTGATGTGGAACTCGAAGGTCATAAGTTTCCGGTTAGACCGTTCGTGATGGCCTTAGGTGGTTTCGATTTGGTTCTTGGGATGGATTGGTTAGCGGACTTCGAGGCGAACATTGTGTGTCGCAAGAAGATGATTCGGTTGTTGGCGCCTGACGGTAGTTCAGTGACAGTGTATGGTGATCGGGTTACTATGATTCCGAAGGTGATCTCGATGGCGGTGGCAAGAAAGTGCATGAGGCGTGGATGTAGTGCCTACTTGGCCTATGTAAAGGATGTGGATACGCCAACACCACAACTAGCCGATGTACCGTTGTGTGTGATTTTCCAGACGTGTTCCCGGAAGACTTATCAGGAGTGCCACCTGACAGAGAGATTGAGTTTCAGATTGATTGATACCGGGTGCCCAACCTGTTGCCAAGGCACCGTATCGGTTGGCTCCGACCGAGATGAAAGAGTTGATGGAGCAGTTGCAGGAGTTGCTTGATAAGGGGTTTATTAGATCGAGTATCTCTCCTTGGGGTGCTCCGGTCCTGTTTGTAAAGAAGAAGGACGGTAGTATGAGGATGTGCATCGACTACCGCGAGCTAAACAAGTTGACAGTGAAGAACCGATACCCCTTACCGAGGATAGATGATTTGTTCGATCAGCTTCAGGGTGCCAGTTGGTTTTCAAGGATAGATCTTCGATCTGGTTACCATCAGTTGAAGGTAAAGGAGCAAGACATTCCTAAAACAGCTTTCCGTACGCGCTATAGTCACTACGAGTTCCTCGTCATGTCTTTTGGTTTGACCAACCCGCCAGCTGCTTTTATGGATTTGATGAACCGTGTGTGTCGGCCTATGTTGGATAAATCAGTGATTGTGTTTATTGATGATATCCTGATTTACTCGAGGAGCGAAGCAGAGCATGCCGGTCACATTCGGGAGGTTCTAGAGACGTTGAGAGGGAGAAGGTTGTATGCAAAATTCTCCAAGTGCGCGTTCTGGTTGCGCGAAGTTCAGTTCTTGGGTCACGTGGTGAATCCCGATGGGATTATGGTGGACCCGGCGAAAGTGGAGGCGGTTATGCAATGGAAGTCACCAAAGACGCCATCCGAGATTCGCAGTTTCTTGGGTTTGGCGGGCTACTACAGAAGATTATCAAGACTTCTCTAAGATTGCTTCTCCACTGACTAAGTTGACCCGAAAAGATGTGAAGTTCGTATGGGGTCAAGCTCAAAAGAAGGCGTTTGAAGAACTGAAGGCGAGATTGACTCAAGCTCCTGTTCTGTCGTTACCCGATGGAAGTGAAGATTTGGTGGTTTATTCCGATGCTTCTTACTCGGGGTTGGGGTGTGTGTTAATGCAGAGAGGAAAGGTTATAGCCTATGCATCCCGACAGTTGAAGGTTCATGAGGTCAATTATCCTACTCATGACTTGGAGCTAGCAGCTGTGGTCTTTGCATTAAAGATTTGGAGGCACTATCTCTACGGGACGAAGTGCACCATATTCACTGACCACAAGAGTCTGAAGTACTTCTTTGAGCAGAAGGATTTGAACATGAGGCAGAGGCGGTGGTTGGAACTTATAAAGGATTATGATTGTGAGATCCACTACCATCCGGGCAAGGCCAACGTGGTGGCTGATGCCCTTAGCCGAAAAGAGAGGCCCGAGCCGATTCGGGTGAAAGCCTATCAGTTGATCATGACCTCCGATGTGATGAAACAGGTTAAAGAGTTTCAAGATGAGGCATTGAAGGAAGATCATCTTAACTCTGAAAGAATGAGAGGTCTGGTTGGAGAATTGGGTGAAACACGCTCGGTGTTAGAACTCGATTTGATCGTGTGTGGATTCCTCGTTTTGGGGATCTACGGGTGAAGATTATGGATGAAGCTCACAAGACTCGGTACTCCATTCATCCTGGTGCCACGAAGATGTACCATGATATGAAGAAAGATTATTGGTGGCCGGGTATGAAGCGCGATGTGGTGGAGTATGTGAGTAAGTGCCTTACTTGCTTACAGGTGAAGGCCGAGCATCATAAGCCGTATGGGAAGATACAACCTTGGATATACCGGAATGGAAGTGGGAGCACATCACCATGGATTTCATCACAAAGCTGCCGCGTACCCCGAAAGGGTACGATGCCATATGGGTGATAGTTGATCGTTTGACGAAGAGTGCTCACTTCCTACCGATTAGCGAGACATATTCATCTGAGAGGTTGGCTGATCTGTTCATCAAAGAGATTGTGACTCGTCATGGTGTGCCGGTGTCTATTGTGTCGGATCGCGACACTCGGTTTACATCTAAATTCTGGAAGAGGTTCCACGATGCTATGGGGACGAGGTTACATATTAGCACGGCTTATCATCCCCAGACTGATGGTCAGTCAGAAAGGACCATTCAGACGCTGGAAGACATGCTTCGGGCATGTGTGATCGATTTGGTGGTGGAAGTTGGGATGACCATTACCGTTACCGCCGAATTCTCATATAAAAACAGTTATCACGCCAGCATTGGCATGCCTCCATATGAGATGCTATACGGTAGGAGATGCAGAACACCCGTTTGTTGGGGTGATATGGGTCAGAAGGAATTGGGGAGCGTCGAGGTAATCGAGGCTACGACTGAGAAGCTTGAGAAGATCAAAATCCTTCATGAAGGCAGCCAAAGACAGACAGAAGTCGTATGCTGATAAAAGGCGCAGGCCGATTGAGTTCCAGGTGGGTGACCGGGTTATGTTGAAGGTCTCACCTTGGAAGGGTATCATTCGCTTCCGAAAGCGGGGCAAGTTGAGCCCGTGGTATATAGGCCCTTTCCGAATCATTGCTCGAGTAGGAGAGGTGGCCTATAGACTGGAGTTGCCAGATGAGTTAAGTGGAATTCACCCGACATTCCATGTATCTCATCTAAGGAAGTGCTTAGCAGATGAAGATATGATTGTCCCATTGGAAGACATCGAAGTAGATGAACGGCTCAATTATGTAGAGCAACCAGTGGCAATCATCGACCGAAAGGAGAAAAGGCTAAGGAATAAAGTGGTTCCTCTAGTGCGTGTACAGTGGAAGCACAGGAAGGGATCCGAGTCAACGTGGGAGACCGAGGAAGAAATGAGACAGCATTATCCACGTTTGTTCGAGGAATAACAGGTTTCGGGGACGAAACCTATTTAAGGGGGGTGGACTTGTAACACCCGGAAATTTATTATTTTGAAGCCGGCGAAGAAAGAAAAGAAATAAAGTCCAAAGTCGGGGGACCAAACTCGCCAACGAAGAAAAGTTGGGAGATGTGGTGGTATGTGTAGGGAGAGGGCAGCCCACTCTCCCCACACACTCCAAAATTTCAGCTCACAAAGAGGAGAAGAGAGAAAAGAGGAGAAAAGGGAGAAAAGTGGTGTTTCGGGTGATTCGGGTGTCCAAATCCGTCGAGTAGCAAGCCAAATCGAAGCTCTTGTCTTTGTGCTCGATTGTGTGAGTTCTAGAACCCCACTTTTACTTGTTTTCAACTGATTTTGGGGTTGGAAAGTGTTCAAAACCCGTTTTTGTATGTGTGTGTGTGTTTGACCCATTTGGGTGTGATGTGTATGATGTGTGTAGAGTATGTTTTCGGGCTTGGGTGTGCTTGTATGGTGTTAAGGTATGCATTCCTAAGGTCCAGGAGGGTTAATTTAGGCTTAGAATGGGTTTGGATGAGCTTGGAGGCCGAAAATGGCAGATTGGGTTCGGGATGAACTCCATTCTGCATCAGCTAGGGCTAGGCGACCGAATGAAGGCCATACGGCCGAATGAGGGCGATTGAAGGTCATTCGCACGATTGGGACTCAGTCGCACGACTGGGAGTCCAGTTGCATGAGGGTTGTACGACTGAGGGTTCAGTCGCATAGATGCTTAGTCGCATGAGTCCATACGCATGAGGTTAGTCGCATAGGTGCCCATTCGCAGTAATCCCATTCGCACGAGGTCCATACGCACGATTGGATGTGCATTCGCATAGATGACCATCTGCATGGGTCCAGTCGCATGATGTTCAGTCGCATGGAGGCCATGCGACTGAAGGGTGTCCATACGCCCGAATAGGGCTGTTGCACTCGAAGGAATGTGTAGTTTGACTTCTGGCCTTCGGGGAAAGGTGCAGATGTAAGTTTGGACGTAAGGTAACCTGTAAGAACATGTAAGAGGATGGTTATGGCCTTAGAGAACATGTAGGGCATGATGATGATGATGTTGCATGATTATGCATATTATGTATGTATGATGTTGCCCTGTATGATGATGATGAATGCGTGTGATATGTTCCTTAATATGATGTATGACTATCTTTTCTATGGCTTTACGTATTATGATGAATGAAATGAAGTATTATGTAACGTAAAGTGGAAAGAGATGACACGTCTTGCATGCATCGGATAACGGGTCCTTCTTTGTGATTGACCATTATGTGGAACCTCTACCGCTTACCCTTAGTACTGTGGCATACGTTTAGCTGTTCATTTATTGACTTCGGCCCAGTGGCTATGACTGGACAGTTATCATTAGTACTGTGGCATACGTTTAGCTGTTCATTTATTGACTTCGGCCCAGTAGCTAAGACTGATCGGTTAACCCCAGTACCGTGGCATACGTTTAGCTGTTCATTTATTGACTTCGGCCCGGTAGCTGAGACTAATTGGGGTGTAGCATATAGTATTGGTATGGATGATGTCCGATGCGCAAGTAAGTTAAAAGGAACGACTGAACGAAAGAATGAATGAAGAAGATAATAATGATATTATCTATGCGTACGTATGATGTGTGATCACGTTAAAGTAACGAATGGTTTTATATGAAAGTAAAGTATGTTTTATTATTAAAACTAGAACTCACTCAGCAACGCTGACTTTTATTGCATTTTCCAGTTGGCAGGCAGGTATTGATTGCTGAGGATGGCACGGCAAGGCTACTCGGCTCTTTTGAGATGGCATCCAATTATATAGCTTTTGTGATGTAATGCAAACATGAATTTTGTAACGGATAATGATGTATTATTGGCAAAAGTAATTATAATGAAACGTGATGTCATTTTGAATGTTTCCGCTGCAATGATTTCTTAATGTAATGTAAATTTTATATTTATGTGCGATGAATGACCAACTGTAAGCGTCCCGGGAACGGGGCCTTACAAGCCAATACACCCAAAACGTGTTGATGATATTAGAGGCCAGACATTCCTTATGAACCAGGAATCTCTCCTGTCCACGGCCGATGTGGGATTTGTCTAGGGTGTTACATCCTTTTTAATATGAGTATAATATTGCTATATTTTTTAAAAAAACAATATTTTTAAGAAAACGTCTACGTGTTGTGCGTATAACTTGCGTGATTATTTACTGCGTAATTATCAACATAACCTGCGTAATTATCATATAGCTTGCATAATTATAAATATAACTTGTGTGATTATTTTTTATAATGTGAGTAATTTTTTATTTGCGTAATTACATATATAACTTGCGTAATTATGTACCTTTTATGCGTAATTGTAGCGTGAATGAAACTACGCCTCCGCTAAAAAACACGTGTGACGCTCAGGTGACTTCGTACGATTCGCCCTATATATAGGGAAAGTTTACGGTAAAAAGTGTTGTTTTTGTGCGAAGGGTACGAAGTAACAAAGACCATTGATTTAAGATATGAATGGTTCAGATTTAAAATGAAATAATCACGCAAGAAACATGTCTGGAGGGGCAGAAATGGAAATAGCCTATAGTTGTTTACTTTTTTTAAATTCCCCCATTTTTAAACACATATAACTTTTTCATATGATATTATTCTTTTATACAACTACACCATAAAAACAAGCATTTTATCCTCTTTAATATGAGTATAATATTGTTATACTTTTTTAATAGAAACAACATTTTTAAGGAAACGTCTACGTGTTGTGCGTATAACTTGCGTGATTATTTATTGCGTAATTATAAACATAACTTGCGTAATTATGTACCTTTTATATGTAATTGTAGCGTGGACGAAACTACCCCTCCGCTATAAAACACGTGTCACGCTCTGGTGACTTCGTACACTTCGCACGAAAATTACACATTGTATAGTAACCGACCCTTATATAATATATATATATATTATATAATATATATATATATATATATATATATATATATTATATATAATATATATATATTATATATATATATATATATCTATTATAATGTTTAATTATTTGAATTGTTATTTGCAATCTACTAATTTTCTATTATAGTTTATATGATTCATATCTTTTTTCTATAATAAAAGAAGATTTTTAAGATGATACTTGCCATAATTCTAGACCATCTAAATTTAATTTTTCTATTTCTCTCTCCTATTAAATTACAACATTAAATACTAATAAACTTATTTAAATTTTTTTTAGATTAAAAATTAATTTTTAATAAATTTAGAAAGTGATGATTTTATAAATGTAACTTCTAAATAAACACAATTGTAAAAACAAAAAATTAAAACAACAAACATTTTTAAAAATATGGAATATTTCAAAATGGTTTTTTTTAAATACTATTTTATAAAATAAAGTAACCAAAATTAGGAGTTATAATAAGAAAGTTGTTAATATTGATATTTTTTAAAAAGGTTTGTTTTGGAACAAAATGTTTATTTAAAATTAAAATGAGGGTTTAAAAACAAAACTTTAAAACAATGATACCATGTTTTATTACATTTACTAGATTAGTCCCCGTGTAATACACGGGTTGAACAAATAAAATATTAAATAATTATTAATAACATTTATGCATTATAAAATCATGCTTGAAGATAAAATATGATTATAAGTACGTATAAATATTTACTTTGAGTAAATAAGCAATAATATACTTTTCTTAAACTTTTATTTTATAAAAAATGTGAATTTTTATTTTTAAAAAGTGTGTTTTTAATAAAAAAAAGTTTTTTAATTTATTAAATATTATTTTTAATTTGAAAATAGTATGAGTAATATTATTAGTATTTATATTATTATTAATATATTAAATAATATAGATGAAGATCAAATATAGTATGATCTACTGTATATGTTATTTAAGCTTTTTTATATAGATAGGCAAAACACTCATTAAATAAACAAATTAAATTTCAATGTAAAATATATATGTAAATAAACATGAATAGTTACAATATAATATTTTAACGTAAAAAATAATTAAAATTATATATAGATAATAGTTTAAGAAATAAAACAATTATACCAATTTTTTAACTATCTTATGTAAATAGTTTCATTTTTAAACATTCGTTTTAAATTTTTAATAAAAAAATATTGTTTATAAAATCTTGTTTTTAAAAAAAATATGATTTGTAATTATTCTGGTTGTTTTAATAAGACTATTTAAAAATATTTTACCTACTCATAATTTTTTTAAAAACAAAATGATTTTAAAATATTATGTTTAAAAAATGTTTAATGTTTTATAAAATTTCATATTATATAAAAGTTTAGTTTTTTGTTATTTAGATTTAATAAAAATTATTATTTTTAATTTCCTTCATAAAATCTATAAAAGCTAGTTTGATTTAAAAAAATAGATAAGAGAGAGAAACATAGCATTTAATAAAATTTATTTGTAATAAGAGAGATAAATTTGTTTTAGTATTTAAATTATTATAACACTCTTTTGGAGGAAAAATTAATGTGTAGATGTCTAGAATAAAGACAAGTGGCAAAAATATGGTTTAAGAGAATGACAAGTGGCAAAAGAAACTTTGCTTATTAGAGTTTATAGATTCTTACTAATATGCAACTTCAATCGTATCGTTTTAATGATTAATAAATTTTCATTAATAATTATTTAATATATTATTTATTCAACTCGTGTAATACACGGAGTACTAACCTAGTTTAATATATATTTAACAGTTTACAATAAACAAGGGTTATTTGGATATAATAAGACCTTTAATCGTGTTTATCAGTCTTTAGAGAAAAAGTAATTGGGTGAGGTGGTAGTGAGGAGTGATATACGATGATCGTGAGGAGCGATGGCGAAGGGTATTATCATGGTAGAGGAAGATAGGGAGAGAGGTTTTGTTGCCCAAACAAAAGTGCATAAGGAGAGAAGGCTTGTTGCCAAACGGTGGGACAAAGGGACGTTTTCGGTTAATTTGATACCAAAGTATCGGTAAACGAATAACAAAAGTAATCAATGCCACATAACTCAATTTTAGTGCACATCGTTGGATATAGTATCAACAAAAAAAATGAAAGAAATTTTGAGTTCGACATGCGACAACAACATATAATGCATATTTTGGTTCAATTAATCTTAACAACAACAACTGATAAATATTTTTTATGTTTGTTAGGGGCTGTTTGACAACTTTTGAATGATTAAGTGCTGAACCATTAAGAGGTCTGAATCGCTAAGAGCTAGTATATCATTTAACTATTCAAATGCAAATGTCTGACCAATTCAGATAAAAGGTCTTAACCATTCAGCATTAGACCTCTTAACCATTCACCACTAGTATAATGCTTAATAATTCAGATGCAAATGTCTGAACCATTCAGACATTTGCTCGCGAAACAAACAGTCTGAACCATTAAGTGCTGAACAATTCAGACATCTGAACCATTAAGAGGCTGATTAAGAGTAGAGGTGTACAAACTGTTTTTTTTTACCCAAACCGGTTCAGGTTCAAAACCGAACCGGTTTTTTTGTAGTGGGTTCAAACCGGTTTTTCTTCAAACCGGTTCGGGTTACAAACCGGTTTGGCACACCGAAAAATCAAACCTATTAAACCGATTCAGATCGGTTTGAAACCGGTTTTTTTACCTAAATCGGTTTTTCTTACCGGTTTAACCGGTTTTTAACTTTTAAACCGGTTTATAAACCGGTTTTGAGTGCGTGGCTAGCAAACCGGTATAGAAACCGGCGGTTCGGGACCGGTTTGAGCCAAACTAGTTTTCTTTGAAACCGGTTCCGGTTTTTTAGGATGAACCGGTTTCCGAACCGGTTTTTTTATCCATGTCTAATTAAAAGACTGCCAAACAGCCCTTTAGTCAACTATAGAAATAAAGTTTTCAACTACTATACACCTCTTACTAATAAGTCTTTCATTTAGATTTATTATATTACTTTTATTTCTTATATTCAAGTATTCAATTTTAGATATTGACAAATTTCCATTTATTAAATCATGACATAATATTTTCAGGCAATTTCTTGTTTGTATTATGTTTGACGTAGTTATACATGTAGATGGATTTAGATTGTTAGTTAAGTCCGCCAAAGACAATTTTTATTATTGTTGATTTGGCTTTATGTTTTAGGACTATGTTTTATTATCCTTACTTTAGAAATCGTTTATAGTTTACAAATTTAGTTTTATGTGCGGTTTGAAAATACAATTTTGGCTACCTTATGTAGCACCCCAAAACGAGGGAGCGATGTTTCCTTGGATTCATGCGTCACAAACAGCATCACGTAGCAATCCTAACTCATTCCTTGGTGAAACTTACCCCAAAACCTGATCAAACACACCGATCAAACCACTTGATTATCAGATGTTTCATGTGAACTCAACCTCGGACTCATTTCTAATTAATCATAAGTTTAGATAATTAGATCATGCCATCTTTACTAATTGTATTACTAATACTAATTCCTTGGGTCCATCACACTGTAGCAACTTTATTATGGAATTAATTTGATCCATGTCACATACATATTTTAATTGTTAACTAGCTTAGCCCATACGACATACATTGCAACCATTACCTAGCCAACTTGACGATTAACCATGTTGATTTCATTTAGATAATAGCCCCAAAACCAGGTTGAATCACTCGGACCGGCTGAACCGACGACCTAGACCATGTGATTGGACCATATTTTCAATTTTTTAATTTTATTTTAAATATCATTTACTAATTAATATTATTACTTGGGCTTCTTTTTGTATTTCATCTTGACTTTTTTTATTGTAAATCCATAGCAAAATATCAAGACTTTCATATTTTGTTATAACTAGAATTAAGTCCCCACGTTGCGGCGGGGCGTAAAACTGTGCCAAATATCATAAATGTCACATCACCGCCAACTTCCACCAACACTGAAGTTGGGTTGTGTTAATACAGAGAAATTAGACCGAAACGTAAAACATAGAAAAGTTTAACAAAGTCGATGTAGGACCCGCGTGTTGCAATGAACCTGTCAAACAGATAAAGATAAACATAAAAAAGTTGAACCACGCATGCACATTGCGCCATATTAAGTCATAAAATTTAGAATGAAACGTAAAACAAAACGTAAAAATGTTGAACCATACATGCATGTCGCGCCATGTTAACTTGCAAAACTTAGAACAAAACGTAAAACAAATACTTGCGAAAGATAAACTTTTGGGTTAAAAAAGATAAAAAAAAGTTTTGGGTTAAAAAGTAAAACTCAATTTTTGTAAGATTACATTGTAAAAATGAAATGTTTAAGGTTAACAGTAGAAAATTGTTTTTATACAACACTCTAAGCATAAGGTACAACACCTTAAGCATAGAAAAGTTGAAAATTATTATATTATAAATATATATATGTGTGTGTGTATATATTATTTGTAAATTATTTATTATGTTACCCATTCTTAGTGACATGTCCCAACAAGTGAATTTAAGGTGTTTGGAAAACACTGATCCAATTAGGAAGGCAGCGTCTTTGGGGGAACAGGGATGCCGATAGTTAATATGATCGTTTAGCCGCTCGGGACGGACAGAACTCGATTGAGACTCACGAGGGAGCCGCAAAGACGCAAAGTAGGGAGGGAGCCGAGCGGTGCATGGGATTGTGAATGGAGCGGGAACACTACCTCTTATTTTTAGTGTAAACTGACCATGATGGAGGTGTGTGATGATACGCCTCCTCTTTATACAATTACTTGTATGGTTGTTTGGTTTAATAAAAACAAATAATGATAAATAGTAAATTACACATATTGTCCCTGAAATTAAAAACAAATACAAGTTTGGTCATAAGGTTTGAAAAAATGGAACGTATTTAGTAATTTCGTTAAACGTCCGTTAATAAATTCCGTTAAGTGAGCGTAAAAGTACCATTTTACCCTTCAATTTTAAAATGAAAATAAAACCTAGAATAAATAATACCCCTCACCCGCCATCCCCACCCCTTCCCCTACCTCCACTTCATCGTTTTCATTTTTAACACAACACCACCCCATCCGACTACTTTCGAGTTTCGACAACCACTTCTGGTTCTACCATCACCACACCCACACCCAATTCTCTGTCATCTTCTTTAATTTTTAGCCGAAGAGGTCAACCAATGGCATCTTGGGTGCTTGGCATTTTAACACAACCACTAATGCTACGCCTGAAACCGCCATCAACACCACAAGTCCACCATCACCCCTTGCAATCTCCTTTGGTGACACCACCACTACAACTCACCACTTTAGTGTTTTAGAAAAGCTTCACCACAAATTGACATACCTGTAGAATTCTTGAACAAACGAGACAATCACTTTTAGTTGAACACTAAAACTCTGACATTGATTGATGGTGCTGGTGGTGGGTGTCACACCCCGTCTGACGGCGGAATCATCGGGGCGGACGAATGTGAAACGATTGTTCATAGCTCATGGAATTAAATAAGTTGAAATAACATTAAATGTTATTTTTCATTGAATAATACTAGACAATTAAGTCAATACAACAAAGATTTAAACAACAACATAAATATTTAATTAACTAAGTCCAAGTCCTATATAAGCAAGAAGAATTCCTCAAGAAGCAATCCTGAAACATGTTAAAAATAAAGGGTCAACTTTGAAAGTTGGTGAGTTTCCATGGTTTAAACACACACACACACACACACACACACACACAACGATATATATTATATATATATATATATATAATATATATATATATATATAAAGTTTACAAGTAGCAATTCATGTCAATGGTTACGAATTATACAAGTTTATAGATAACATATAGCTACAATCAAACCTTGACAAGAATAAGGTTTACAAGATATAACGATGAGCTAAGGTGTACTGGTTTCCATGATGAACAAGCATACGTCATCAGGATCCATCAATAACCTCGGCTTTAGCACCAAATAGGCTTGTCAGGCCCGTAGATCTATGACGTCGCCAGGCTAGCAATAGTTAATGATTGTCAACATATAATGTTCATCATATAAGACTCGCAATATTACAAATAACCATGACAAAAAGTAAAGATGAATTGCATGTGTATTTACAAGTATAAAAAGGTTTACAAGTGTAAGTTAGTAAGTTAACATGTTTCACCCTAAAAGGTATGAAATAATATAAAGAGGGGCATGAAAACTCACATGGAAAACTCACGTGCTATAAGGTGCACTTAAGATAACAATAAGAAGATAAGATTACACCAAAGTTTCCTTCATGATTCAACCTAAGGGTTGATGTCTTAGAGTTAGAATAATAATATGATTCAAGAGTAAATATGAATTAGAGTTTTATTTGGAATTTGGGGTTTTGATATTTAAGTTAAATAAAATAATGAAATCAATTTTATTTTGATTCAATAAAGATGGAGTAAATCGATTAAATAATTAAGATTGAAAACGATAATAAATGATTAGTGATAATTAAATAATTTAATTTATAATAATTGTTTTAATAAAGATTGAATATAATGTGTGAAATGAAATAATTAATTTAATAACTATTATTGATATAACATGGTTAAATAAATCATTGAATAATTAATTATTTAAATAATTATTTAAATAATCATTTGTATAATTAATTATTTAAAGTATTTGTAACATGTAGGTTTAAAGTGTTTTGAAATAATCCAAGTTTGAGCTAATATATATTTATAACTTATAAATGACTTAATAATGTTTTTTATAACCTTTTTATTCTTTAAAAAGTAATTAAATTTAAGAATTATAGGTTTTAAAATCTTTAAAAATTAACTTAATAATTTCTGAAATGTTTTAATTAACAAAATAATTTTTATTTTAACTAAACAATATATTAAGACTTTATGCAAGTTAAAATGATTAAAAAAAGTTAAAAAGATTTGTGGGTCCCCGGGTTCGAACCTAGGTCCCTTGTGTGGAAGCTGTAAGTTGTAACCGGTTGGGCAGAAGGCCAGATCTGGTTCAATGCTCAATTAAAAAGTTTAAAAAACATTAATTACAGAATCCTCCAATTTCATATAAACCCTAAATCGGTTTTGATCCAAATTGAACCTCAATATGATTATGATAACGAAATTGATAAGAGGGCTTTTGATGTTCGTATGATTTCGAGTGTATTGAAGAATGAAATTACTTGATTAAATGATAAATTTAAGACAATTGAAAGAAGGTTCAATCGCGACTTATACGAATCCGGTTTGAGATGAGAATGATGATGATAACCCAATTAATCTTGTGTGAAGCTTCTAAGGGTTATGATAATCGAAAACTCAATCGATTGTGATTCAAAGTGTGCAGAAGGTAAAGTTTGTCCACGTTGCAGGTCATGACAGAGAGGGTGATCGAATGTGATATGTATGTGTTTGTGAATCAAATTGGAGGTTCCGATAGCTTCTCGAAATCAAAAGGGAGGTTTCCCTTCAGATATATAGTTTTAATTTGGTCCGTTACATTTCGAACAGGTCAAGGATTTGGATCGGGTGTTTCGGTTTCAATTCAAGCGAATTAACCATCTCATAACACGTATTAAAAGGACTCATTAGTTCGAAACTGGTGCACCATAGTTAAGGTTCAGTTTAATTGCATTTTAATTAAGTGTTTTGGGGGTTTTGGTGATCGCCGGAGCGATGGCCGAAGGTGGCCGGAACAGGGGTGGCCGACGGGGAGAGAGGGGTGGTTTGCAGTCGCGAAGGTTCATTGGTCCGATAGTGTAAAATTTTTGATCCGGTAGTGTAAGTTTTTGTATATATAGCGAGTTCGCCCCCCTAAGAAAATTTAATTTCTCCCCCGCCCCCAACGAGATTGTTGAAGCTCCGCCACTAGTGGTTTGGGTCCTTTTTGCAAATTGGTCCCTGAACTTTACTTGTTTGTTATTTCATGTAACAACTTTTTAAATTAAGTTTCGAAAATTACAAAGTAAACCCAAGACTTATAAAACTAATTTAAATAATAAATCAAGTTAATTATTTGTTAATCTTTATAACTTTTATAAAGCTTGTAAATTTTATAATTTGATTATTTATTTCCAATAATTAAAATTTAATTACTAATAAAACTTTATAAGTTTATTAAAGTTCATTTTATAACTTTATAAATTTTAATAAGACTTTTCCATTTAGTTATTTATTGTCAAATGATTAATAAAACTTTATAACTTTATGAAAAATAATTATTTATAAATCCATAAATTATTACAAGTTGTTTAGATTATTATTAAATGAATAGTTCACAATAATAAATTATACATTTAATGTATTTGATTCATTAAAATTATTAAGATAATTTAATAATGGGAGTATCAAATGGATTCGGGTTTGGGATTTAACTTGAAAAATGGCGAATGTTACAGTGGGTCGTTAGAATCGAATGATTCCAATGTGGGTCAGAGGGGTCGATGTGTTCAAAGGGGTTCGGATTTAAGAAAGGGTGGTCGGAAGGAGGAGGTTGGTGATTATTATTATACATATTATTTATATCATCAATATTATTTGGATTTAGGGGTATAATAATCATTTCATAAATTTTAAAATGTCAAGAACTAACGGACGTTTAACCCAAAAACTAAAATTATCATATTTTTCAAATCTTGAGATTAAACTTGTAATTATTCGTTTAGAAAACAAAAGACGAAATTTAAGTAAATTTTAGAAATGATTCATCAATTTACTCTAATAAATATAATAAGTTCACCTTCAGAAATTGACTCGTCACATCAACTAATCTATACTTATTAATAAAAAAATATCTTATGTGCCACGTGTCGTTTTTTTAGGCCTCCATTATTTTGATTTCCCGCCTAAAAATGTATCTATCCTTATTATTAGTCATAATTCATTTGAATAAATTAACTGTTACTATAATTACAAAGTGAGTTTTTTTCCTTAAATAGTGTATATAGAGTATTTATTTACCATAATAGGTGTTTGTTTTCTCAATATAATGTTATTGATTATATTTTTTTTAACTTTAAAATAATATTATTTAAAAATAGTCAAGTACAAAGGTTAATAAAATTGTAAAACCATTTGGTTCATATGTCGTAATTAAAAACAGAAAGTTTTTCTAAAATATTTTGGTTTATTTTAATTCACTTGGACTTAATTTTAAATCGTATTTTTACATAGAATTTTTTATACTATGATTTTCTTTTAATTTCACACAAAAGTAGGCACAATTGTTTTTTTATTCTTTTTTAAAATATGTGTTTTTTAAAAATATTTTTAAGTAGCTTAAAAGATATAATACATAAGAAAAACTGTTTTTAACAAAAAATGCATTCTTTAAAAATATTTTATATAAATATCACGACGAAACAAAAAAAGTTAATGGTTTATTATTATTTTATTTTACGAATTATAAATGTAATCCTCAATTACCGATGACATGTATGTTGTTAATAGACTTCCGGCAACAATTAAGGGAGAAACGAGTCACACCGTCTCGTGAGCTACTCGAGACCGACTCGCTAAAAACTCTACTTAAGCTTAGCTTAAACAAGCTCGAACTCATTACGACTCATTTAATAAATGGCTTTGAGCCCGAACTTCATATGTCGAGATCGAGCCGGCTCGCAAGGCGAAACTAACTTTGTATGTATATGATGTTTGTTTTTATCTTTTATGTATATACTTATATAAATGATTATTACTATATATAAATTTATTTTTAAAACAATTATCTAATATATATCGTTATTTTAAAAAAATTACATAAACCATTTAGTTTCATAAAAAATCTTTTCTATATAAGAACAAGTATTCTATAAATAAACGTTAAAAAAACACTGATGAAAGAGTATTAATATGTTTTATAAGAAAATGTTATTGAAAAAAAAACCTTCATAAAAACAACTATAATTTTTTTTAAATCATTAGAGATGCTAAATTGTTTTTTTTATTGAAACTTTATCCTTTTAATTTTATTTAAATAACATTAGTAAAAACAGAAATAATTTTATCCAATTATATTATGAATAAGAAAAATTAACTTTTAGTAAAAAACCATTTTGATAAATATTTTTTAAAACATTTATTTTGTTAAATTAATTTTCTGTCAATCCTACTTTGAAAAAAACTCATTACAAAGGACATTGTGATGATTTCAAAATAAAATCCTGAAAAAGATTGCAAGTTATAGTTGACTATTTTTTCCTACCCAAGAACAAATTGACTCTATCCTAACAAAAGATAATATAATGAGTTTTTACAGGTTGTATTACACTAAAATTGTGAAGTGAAATATGTTGGATTCTTGCTTATTCAAACAAGTAATTAAAGGTTTACTAATTCACTCATCCTATGCAAAGAAGAAGAAACCAGATACGCGTCTTCTATTCCGAACCGATTTTATATATATTATCAAATCAAGGGTCTCAAAAAATCAATTCAGTGTTTTGATTTCCCCAAATCATGATATCGATTTTCAAATGGAAAGATGAACCATTCATGGTTTCGATTTACCTCAAATCACGTTATGTTTCAAGTTCAACTCACCGATCCTTTTACGTATTCATTGATCTATTTAATATCATTCACACCTCAAGTTTTAAATCACAAAAGCTCTTCTGCAAAGTCTCAATTCAATACTCATATATACAAATCTCGATTGCAACAGTAGTAGTGGTTCGTACGATTTAAGGATTTGATTTTGATTTTAATATAAACTTTAGTATTTTGGTTTTTTAACATCAACTTGACTAATTTATGTTTTTGTTTATGAAAGCATGAAACTTTGATTTAGTTTTAATATGTAGGCATGAAATTGATTTATGTTTTTTTAACAAAAAGAGAAAATTACATAATTGGTCCATATGGTTTAAACAAATTGCATGTTTGGCCCCCAAACTTTAAAAATCACAAAGATAATCCAAATTTTTCTGTAATCATTGCATGTGTGGTCCCTGGCATTGATTCAAGCTCTATGTTGTATTATCTCGAATTATAAGCTGACATGAATTGAATTAAAATTATTAATTTACAAACAGAACATCAAATTTTATATACAAAGAAGTTTTTGGATGTTTATAGATGTTCTCATGTTCAATATAATTTTGATTATTACCTAAAATTCTTATTTATAAGTTAATTTAATTTCATATTATATATTATTTAGACTTATAAGCATTCATAAAGAAAAACTACTACTATTAGATATAAATAATTTTAAAACATTAAACATAAAAATCGATAGACAAAGTATTAATAATAATATTATAACTTACGAGTATTTTTTAATTAAAAATAATTTTTAATGACTGAACCCGTGTAATATTACACGGGTTTTTAGTCTAGTAGTAAAATATAATATTAAAATCCTCAGGGTGGAACACTTTGCAAATGAAAATTTAAAGTGAAATATTTAGCTGAAAAGTTAAAAAGAATTAATCTGCAGTGTACTCTTCCCCTCGATAATGCACAAATTTGTTTTTAATGAACAAAAACATACATATATAAATAAACAGTCAAGCATAGCTTGTTTGGTTATATCATTGTTTAATAAATCAGTTGCTATTATTATTATTATTTACATATTGCATTACAAAAATAATTTCCCACGTCATATATTCTTGAATACAAATACCGTGAATTAATCAAAAGACATTTATTCTAAAAGTAACAAAATGTAAAGAGATAATTCTTGAAGTGAAGAGCGTCATAAAAATATGATGTAGTTCGGCAAAGAATTAGTGAACGTATGAATTTACTAATAGAAAAAAATATATATTATGGAACAAATGGATTCCTCTTAAGGTAAACAATTTTGATGGAGAGCTCTAGTAAATCGTCTTCTTACTAAATTAGCCATACGGAGAAGAAATATTCCGGTGACATCCATGACATGTTTGATGTGCGAGGAGATCAATGAATCTCTTGATCATGTGTTCACATCTTGTTTTGTGGTGACAATTGTGTGGCAAATGATCTACGATTGGTGTAAAATTCCACCAATATTAGCATTTCCAACATGATCTACTAGAGATTTATCATACCGTTGGCGGTATTGACATAAAGAGGACAACTATTTAGTCTTTGATACTTATCTCGTGTTGTGCTATCTGAAAGGCACGCAACAAAAGATCTTTGAGGGTAAACGGATTTCATTCAAGACATTATCAATGAAATCAAGACTATGAACTATCTTTCGATAAAAAATAGGTCTAGTATACATGATTTAGATTGAAGCACATGTTGTAGCTTCAGTTTGAGGTTTATTTGATTTTTTTTCAAGTCTTTATATTGTTGTTGATGTTCTTATTTGTTCAACGAAAAGCAGTCTTCAATATATATATATCAATTTCAATTTCAATATTTTATTTAACAGGAATACACCCCATCTCAACCGAATACAAGACTGACACGTATCTCGAATCCCCAATTCTTTGAAAAATTTGTCTTTTCTCCAGACAGATGTATAAAAGTTAACTACCAATTCTTTAATATTCTCTCTCTTGTCTTGATCTTGAAAGTGTGAGTTCGTTTTCGTGTATCCATACTCTTTTCTTTTCTCTGTCCCTGCACAAATCTTTTGTTGAAAAATTTATTCATTTTAATAAATCTTGAAATTAAATTTCAAAGCTGCAAATGTAATCACCCAATATACCCAAAGTGTGTGACAGCAGGTTAAAATTTTAGCATGCACTCTCTTTTCTTTCTTCCTTTTTTCTAGGTTTTTGTTTAGTGACCGAAGGTCTTCTGTGTGGGTTTTCATTTTGTTCTTTTGTGGAGTGAAGAGGAGTATTATGACCACTTTCACAGAAAAGGTGATTGCTTTTTGATGGAGGTCCCTATAAACACTCAAAAACAGAGCACTCCTGATGCTTTGATAGGCGTGCTTTGATGCAAAATCACAGACCCTTTTTGCATCTTTCTTCCTTTTTGCTGTTGTTGGTTTGATTACAACTTTGCCCCACTTTGATTTTACAGGTTTGTGTTTCTTGGTTGTGTGATTTTGGGGCATTTTCTGTGTCTATTTGGATTGTGTTATAGATTCTTCTGTGATTGTGTTTGCTCCTTATTATATTAGACATCAGATTCTTTCATTTCTTTGGTTTCTTTTGTTGGTTTCTAAGAGATGTGACTTAGGAGAAGGGCTGAAGGGGGGTTGTTCTTTATGTTTTTGGTCAAATTTTGAGTTTTATTTGTCTTCATGGTGGTGGTGGGGTTTGTTCTTTGTTTGTTCAGATGGAAAACCTGTGATTTTGGTCAAAAGCTTGAGTAAAGATTGCAAGATTGGATCTTTATGAGATGGGTTATGAAGTTGTGATAATGATTTGATTGTTATGATGATGAGGAGGCACTTAATTTGTTCGTCTTAAAGTTGTTGATGTAGAAAGGAATTGGAGTATGACCACCATTGAAGAGAAGTTGAATTCAACAGGTGTGAGTAGTGGGGCACACAATTTACTTGAGGAGATGAAATTGTTGAAGGAAATGCAGGACCATTCTGGTATGTTTTTCTTTACTTTCAACCAAATATTATATCTCTTATAAAAACTTCCCTTTTCCTTTACATTTTGCAAGATTTGGAAACTAGACTCAACCCCTTGAGAATTTGCACCAGTTTTATATTTTTTAAAATCTTTTTAGCATTTTTCTTTGTGGGTTTATGCATTACTTGTGGATTTAGTTGAATTCTTGTGTTTTTTGATTAAAAATTGTAGTGATAAAGAAGCCAATAAATTCTGAGCTATGGCATGCATGTGCTGGTCCATTGGTGACCCTGCCACAGGTGGGAAGCCTTGTTTATTACTTCCCACAAGGACATAGTGAACAGGTTTGATTCCATCACTTGTTTTGACTAGCTTCTTGTTGGTGTAATTTGCAAAATTCTTGATATATTTTTATTATAATATTTTCATTCTTACCAATTTTCTTGTATTGAAATACTGTTTTGTATGCAATTTTCTTAATTTACCTCTCTTCACTTTGACCAGTTTGCTTGTATTGAACACTTGAATGTAAAATGCAAAGGATTTGTGTAATCATATTTGTTTCACATCATGTCTCGTACCCTTCTAAGTTAGAATTATAATGTCCTTACTAATTGGCAACCAGTAGCCTTCTATGGTTTTGATTTGAGGTTTGTAGGTCACTTTACACTTTTATGTTCCACCAAAAAATTAGTATTAACACAAAAGGTTTCATATTTTCCCCATGTTATTAAATAAAAATTTATATTATGACCATTATACCCCTCTCATTCTCCATACACTTGAAACTCTCATAACCTAATCTTTACATAAGAGAAGGGTATTTATGCCAAATATATTAAAGGGGTGCATTTGATAGAAGGGTGAATTTGATATTATTCAAGTTTTTAGAGTATATATGAAATTAACACATAACTAAAAGGAAAATTGGGTAAAAAGGGTAGGAATGAAGTAAAGAAACACCTTTGTTTTCTTTCTCTTTCAACATATACTTACATGGGGTAGTAATAATTGCATGGAAGGTGGTCCCTTGGAAGTTGGATTGTGATGGATTAAATTTTTGACTAAATTATATTCCTCCATAGCATTTTTTCAGGGTGCATTTTATTAACAAAGTTTTGGTTATATATTTTGCAAAACACTACAATTATGTAAGTTATATCATTGGTTAGAATCTTGGCTAACAAAATTGTCTTTACCAGGTTGCTGTTTCAACGAATAGAACCGCGACATCACAAGTTCCTAATTATCCAAATCTTCCTTCTCAACTGCTGTGCCAAGTTTTAAATGCTACCTTACATGTATGCCCCCTTAGTTCCTATCAAATAATATAAAGTTTTTTCCTTTTTATTATGCTTTCCTTAGAATCATTTTGTTTATTTGGGTTGTTTAATAGGCAGATAAAGATACCGATGAGATCTATGCCCAAATGAGCCTTCGACCCGTGAACTCGGTGAGTTATATAAAAACATTCAACACCAAAGAAAAAGTCAACACTGACTTTTGAGTGTCAACTTAACCTCAAAATTTCAAGAAGTTCGAAAATAGAAACACAAATACTTTGCAAGAAATTAGCGATTGTTGAACAAATAAGTGGATGTGTAAGTTCAATCTTAACACCATCATACATTTATACTTGGCACTTTCTTGCAAAATGTAGTCTTTGTATTACAATGTTGGTATTTTGTGCAACAAATAGTCAAATTATGATTTTTTTAAAAGTCAACTACTCATTCCTTTTTTTAAACTTGATCACTAAACTTGAAAATATGGACTGAATGTTGCTTGTCAACTTGGGATTAGGAAAAGGATGTTCTTCCAATACCAGACTTCGGAGTGAAACCAAGTAGACATCCAAGTGAATTCTTCTGCAAGACTTTGACCCCCAGCGATACGAGCACTCATGGCGGCTTTTCTGTCCCTCGTAGAGCAGCAGAAAAACTCTTTCCACAATTGGTAATCTCTCATTTATGTTTTTCTTAATAAAAAAATAACTAAAATTCTTATTTGAGCTATGCTTTACGTGACCTTCATTCTTGTTTATGTTTTCTGTTCTCAGGATTTCTCAGCGCAACCTCCTACTCAAGAGCTTCTTGTTCGAGATTTACATGATAACACATGGACGTTCCGTCATATATACCGCGGTGCACATTTATTTCTTAAGAAGTGATAGAAAGCTAACAATTTGTTTGATTTTATATCAAGAGTAGTTTTGCCCTTAAATTTTTTTGTAGAGTCTTTTCCTTTATCACAATAACTTTCTACATTTTAGAGGGAAGTTTTGTAACAGAAATCAGTTGAAAACTCTATTCGGGGCGTTATTATTTCCATCTTGGTTTCGAGTTCTAATTCGAGTTCTTGTATTCTAATGCAGGGCAGCCCAAACGACACCTACTTACAACGGGTTGGAGCATGTTTGTTGGTGCAAAAAGGCTTAAAGCTGGTGATGCTGTTCTGTTTATTAGGTATTATTCTTTTCAAAATAGTCAGATTATGGAATTCAATTCATGGAGCAAGTATTATTTCAGATGTAGTTTAACATACTTTTTTATAAATATTAGATGTCTAAAATATATTTTGTCTTTTAACCTTTTCTTTTTGCTGAATTTGGTAGGGATGAGAAATCACAATTATTGTTGGGAGTACGACGAGCAAATCGTCAAAATATGTCTTTGCCATCATCGGTTTTATCGGCTGATAGCATGCACATAGGAGTTCTTGCGGCTGCAGCTCATGCTGCTGCTAATCAAACTCCCTTTACAATATTCTACAACCCAAGGTAACTGTCTTATACAAAAGTGGCAGAATGGGTGGGTCAAACGGGCTGGTTAACAGGCCAAAATGAGTTGTGGTTCGCCTTTGCCTGCAAACATGTTTCGTCCATTTTTATAAAAATTAAAATATGTTTTTTAATATGATTACTAAAATTAAATCATCAATTTGCATTTTTTTGAATAGACTAACTCGACCTTCTGATTATGTTATTAATTTGACCTGTTTGAGATAAAAATAACCAATCTGACCCATTTATAAGTAACAGGTTGAAAGCCACCCTTGATACAAAATGTATACTCAAAAATTGCTTTGTTATTTATCTATTCTCTGAATTCATTTAGGGCATGTCCTTCGGAATTTGTCATTCCACTGGCGAGGTATCGGAAATCAGTTTATGGGACACAACTTTCAGTAGGTATGAGGTTTGGAATGATGTTTGAAACCGAAGAATCAGGAAAACGCAGGTTTGTGTACACAAAATGTGTTTTTTGTTGTTTAGAGATTAATATACATAATTGGTGCTAACTGATCATATTGCTGTTAATGCAGATACATGGGCACAATCGTCAATATAAGTGACGTGGACCCGTTAAGATGGCCCGGCTCTAAATGGCATAATCTCCAGGTTGAGTGGGATGAGCCTGGTTGTGGTGATAAGCAAAGCAGAGTGAGCCCGTGGGAGATCGAGGCCCCCGAAAGCCTCTTCATTTTCCCTTCTATCACTTCAAGTCTTAAACGACCATTCAATTCTGCTTTTCTAGGAGCACAACCTGAGTGGGACAATATGGTTAACGGGTCGATCATGCAGGCCCCAGAAACCATAAATGGAACCCTTTTGAACCCTTCAATGTCTAACTTATGGTCAGAACAGCTGATCAAGATGTTAATGAAACCTCAAAATGCTAACAACAACACAACACCCGTCACAGCTATTGTTCAAGAAACCTATCCTGCTAACAGAAGCCAGTTACAAGTGGAAAACCGCCCCCAGTTTCAACTCATTCCACCCAACACCGCCACCAGCACCACCAACACAAACACGACTACCGTAACATCAAACACACCAGTGCAGCCCAACCCAAATAATATTCTTGGAAGTCAACAACCCCAACAGTCAGAAACAGTTAAACCAGACTTGAAACCAATCAACTCTCCTCAGAATCTAGTACACGAGCTTCCGTTTCTTAACCAGTTGTCTCCATTTGATTCAAGCATACTCAACAGTCAGCAATTCGATTCTCCACACATTGAATCTTCTAGTCTTAACGGGCTATTCCCATATCCAGATACCAACATGTTGAACCAATATCCGTCTTTGGGACAGGAAACATGGGACCCACAAGTGAATAACAACTCCAAATGTTTCTTGCAATCAAACCAGTGTCCCTCAAACATATACGGGTTCAAAGATTTATCCGATGAGACCCACAACAACCCCCAAAGTGGCAATGCATACAACTGTCTCAACTTTGAAGGTAGTAATGGTAGCAGTACAGTGGTTGATCCTTCGGTCTCGAGTACAGTGTTGGATGAGTTCTGCAACTTGAAAGACATTGAGTTCCAACACCCGTCTAATTATTTCAGCTCGAGCCAAGATGTTCAGTCACAGATCACTTCGGCTAGCCTTGTTGATTCTCAAGCTTATTCCATGCAAGAACTGCCTGATAACTCGGGTGGTGCATCTTCTAGCAATGGTGAGTTTGATGATAGTGGGCTTTTGAACAATAACTCATGGCAACAAGTTGCTCCTCCTCCGCGTGTACGAACATTTACCAAGGTCAAAGTTCAAAACTTTCTTATGAATTTACATTAAAGTTGAAGTTTTGCAATATGGGTTTGGATTTAAAACTTGTTTCTTTGGGTTGACTGCAGATTCAAAAGGCGGGGTCTGTCGGGAGGTCTATCGATGTGTCGGGTTTCAAGAACTACGATGATCTTTGTAGTGAGATTGAAAAGATGTTTGGGCTTGAGGGATTGCTTAATGATTCAAGAGGATCAGGTTGGAAGTTGGTGTATGTAGATTTCGAGAATGATGTTCTTCTCGTTGGAGATGATCCATGGGAGTAAGTTATCTTTCGATGTTATTTTAAATTTTACAATTAATCAATATGATAAGACGTAGAGCCGAAGTACAAAAGATAAATATAGGAAAAGGCGATAAATTTTTGAAAGAAGTAACTAGTTCATCATGCCCTTTTAGGTTAAAAACAAGTTAGAATTTCCTATGTTTAGGGTGTCTAATGGCTTAATATGTGTTGTTAAATGCAGGGAGTTTGTAGGATGCGTACGATGCATCAGGATTCTATCGCCTTCTGAAGTTCAGCAGATGGGTGAAGAGGGAATGCAGCTTCTGAACAGCAATGCAGCATTACAGGCTGGGATGAACGGTGACTCGGTGCCAGAAAACGGACCCCGCACGTGGGTGGGCCCTACATGAGATGTGCTGGTCTTAGCCATCATGAACCGGTTGCATGCGGTGATCAGACCGTAGGTAGCAAGATGATTCTTGGTATGGTTATATGTTATATTAGTGAGGGCACAACCCATTGTAGCTTTATTGAGATGTTATTAGGAATTGTGTGACATTTGAAATGCTGTATTAATCCTAGTCTCTTGAACAAGTAGTTGTGTTCTTTCAATTTGTCATCATGAAGATGTATGTAATAACCATCAATTTATGACAGATTTAAAAGGAAATATATGAGCCCCCATTTTGTGTTGAAGTCTAATCTTTCGAAATAATTTGATTAATGTATACAGTTTAAGTTTCGACTTTCAATATAAGTTTATTCGTCTGAGTCTAAATGGGTAAATTAGAGGTAACTAGTGTTAGAAATCAACGTTTTTAAAACCGGATCAGATGTTGAACTGGACAGACCGGTCGGACCGGATTAAAAAACCGTGTAACCTTATAATAATATGTATAGTATATTATATATATAATATAAGTAATTGAAATATGTATTTTATAGTTATATATAAAACTTAACCATATTTGTATATCTAACACATTAATTTATGGTTCAACACCCCGTATTTACCCATTAAAATCAAAAAAAAATTTAATAGATAAAAGTCAAAATATTTACAAAATATGAGTTTTCAAAACAAGTATCAAAGTTTAAAATTTAGACATTGCGGAAGTTTAAGTTCAAATATTCAAAAAGACAATTTAATGTAACTGTAAATGCACAAAATATGCGGCCAGACCAATAGTTAATGCAAGTCTTGATTAATGTTGTGAAAACGGTTGTATGCCATGTGATCAATGTTGTACTTCTATTGCACCTGGAAGTTTGGCGATTTGAGAAAGACATACTAAAGTATTAACATGGGTTAGTGAGTTCATGAGTTTGTATACAAGCAAAAACATTAGAGTTATTGTAGCATAAACAAAATGTAATGAAATAAATAGTTGATCTATAACATAAGCATAATATTAGTGTTTTCGCGATTGAAGCTGATAGTGTTCGTTTGTTTGCCTTCCATCATGACTTATCAAGCAGTGACATTATGTTTTTTGTATAGGACAATATTGTACCCGCTTGACCTCCGGTTGTACGGGTGAGGTTGTCAAGGTCAGTAGTACTACCCAATATTTTCTGCTAATTAACCTTAATTAATGATCCAAACGAGTAAGGACTTTCAGTGGTTAAATTTCACAATGTAACATGCAATACTTCTAAAATAAGCATTTAAAAGTATGCTTTCACCCCCAAAAGGAGTAGATAAAAGTTGGGTAGTGTACTCACCTTAGGTGTATGCAGGAACAACCCATCACAGATTACCTAAATCATACGAGTACATAAGTACGTGTAGGAAGGGTTGGTTCATAGAACCCTAAGTGTCCAATCAGTCACATTGATTCATATGTTTTAACTATGTTGACCAAATTTGATCTGTTTGACCCGTTTGTGACATGTTATGTGTAATCATATTTGTTTCTAGTAAACAAGCCTGTCATTCATGAGTTTAATCCAATACATTCACATATCACACATAATAAGTTCTAAAGTCTAACAAGTTTCTCATACTAGTTATACCTACCATACAACACATATGAACCCATAATAACAACCAACTGGTATATTTTAATCATAAATTAATAATAATTCAGATTTCCCCATGTGATGACTACCTATGCTACTATCATGCAACCTAGATACACATATGGTTTAGAACACTCATACATACTTAACCCTGTCAATCCTACCAAGTAAGGGCCTTAGATCCGCATGCGTGTATGATATTCACCATCACATCATAGCATTCAAAGTATAACATAAACTATACAAGACTTTTCATTTTTTCCATGTTGATCAAACACACTCATATCCACAACAAGGTTCCATCATGTAAACCTACTTACCAATTCTATTCTAGTCAATACAACACACTATTATCATCTAGCATACATGTACACTCAAACATCCAATTCTCCCAAATTCATCAATATAAAGTTCCCTACAACATGATCTAATTATGCATCCAACACATTAAGCATAGAAAACACGTATCATCATTCCCTATAACCATTCTAGCATGATCCTATCATTCCATGTATCCAATAGATGGCCTGATAATCATACCACCCCGCTTTCGAAAAAGTGTGTTCCCTTCGGATAAGACGCACCGTAGGCTATCCTCGGCCTTCTTCGTTTTCGCTCAAACTATGAACTTCAATAATCACATTTAGAAAGTTTTCTCATTAGGAGGATGTGATTTGAACAATCCATATTTCATTAAACTAACCACTAATTCTTCAATTATATGATTCATCTAATCTATAATCATCATCATAACATAACAAACATCATTAGATATCAAATTTCAAAGTTTCGAAATCTAATCTATAATCATCATCATAACTACACATTCAAATAACAATTTTCTTGCATAATCCACATAAACTGTCAATAATAGTATCAATCTATTCATATTAAAACATAAAAATAACTATAAACATATGTCTAAATAAGCATGTCGTTCATACAACAAAATAAACAAAAAAGTAATCAAATATTATGTTTAACACGTAATAAAAATGAAATATACACTTGTGTGTTGCAACGGGGATTCAACATATGTACAAAATAGATGGTAAATGAAATGCGAAATAACTTGACTTTAAATGAAACTTATGTCACGGTGTAGATAAAGAAAAAAAAAACAAAGGTATATATATTTTTAAGAACTTAACAACCTTAAGCCAAAATACTTAAAAAGAAGAACATGAAAAAAAATCACAATGCATTAATCTTCAATGAACACTATTTAGGATTAAGAAATATGCAGCTCAACATGAAGAAAACAAATTACATGAGGATGTTAAAAGGTATTATAGAGAAATCATATTTATATTTCAGAATAGAGAAGACAAATTAAATAATTAATATAAAAAATGGAGATCGTAGATTGAAATCACTGAAAATCAATTCTTAGCCTTATAGAAAAACTAATTCTCTTTTAATAATTCAATTAATTTCATTAGAACATTAGAGAAATTAAGCTCGCAAAATTAAATTTTATCATATAGCTTTTATCAATTAATTAAAACACATAATCTTCTTGGTAGCCACAACAGATAGAGAAAGAGAAGCCCGATGTGACAACCTCGATTCTTGGGCTTGGAATTTATTTTTTGAAACTAATCTAGGTCACATAATGATAATAGACTTGATTTCACTGTTTTCATACTTGGACTGTACTAGTCGGTCAAACCAGTCGGATCATGATTTGGACGTCGGACAGGTTTTATCCACCGTAGATTGTTTTGTTTTCAAAGAACCGATCGGTTTGATGGTTGGACCGGAATTTTAATTTTTTTTTGTTAATTTTTTGGATTTTAATAAGTTTAACAGTTGGTTCGAACTAGTGGCGGAACTAGGATTATTTTTCTATGGGGTCATTATTTTTTGGTGCTTAGATTTCTAAGAACACCAACATAATACTTGTGTGGGGTCGGGTTCAATTTCCAAGAAACAAACATCACGATTTCATTTTTGTTCAAGTGATTTAATTTAGTTCGTATAATTTGTTCAGCGATGGGTTCACCATTTTTGGGGCTCGAAGTGAGGTAAAATTTTGAGAGCCTTTTTTTAAATTCATGTAGGCCTACACGTCAACTACCCATATCATTTTAGAATCCATGACATTTTCTCCATTGTTTTATCTAAAATATAGAGTTTTCGTTTATATTTGATTTCATTCATTTTCATCATTTGCATTTAATATGGTAGCAATTTTGTTTTTCAACGACTTATACACATTAAATGTATAACAAGAGCAATCAAAAGCTAATAGTTAACTCAAATTTAAAGAGAATTAGACAAACCTCACGATCAAGGGTGTTGTTTTCTTAGTGCTTCATATTTGGCTGCAAAACCACCTGGGTTGGGTTCAAACTTGACTGCATCAAAAATAAAAAAATCCAAGATTTTAATTTTTATTATTTCATGAACTAAAGTGATACAAAGTGGTAATTCCTTAACTAAACATTTTAGTTTTCTTGGTAATTCCACACATGCTCTTTTAAACTTGACTACAATAGATTGATTGTATTCCAAATACTAAAATCAATAAATAAATTAACTAACAAATAAGTGAAATAAGTCAATAACAACAATGAAAACACCAAAATCACTATAGCAAAATATTGGGTTCAAACTTTGAATAAAATTTATAAAACTAACGTTTCTAGTTGCAGCTTAGAAAACACCAAAATCTCAAAATCACTCGATGAAAGCAGCGTACCAGGAGGCCGCAAGCAGGTAGGCGGCAGCACACAACGGTGGGAGGCCGGAGGAGCCGAGAGGAGGCAGCAGGCTGGTCGATAGGGGCAGGGGCGCAGGTGCATCTGCTCGATGGTTGGGGGGGGAGTAATTGGGGTTAGGGTTTCAATTTGTGTAGTAAAAGTAAGGGTAAATTAGTAATTTATTAATTAAAATGTGAAAAAAAGCTGAAACTTACTGCTTGCAAGGGTTGCACTCGTGACCTGAAATATGCTTCCACGCGTGTTAACCAATAAACCAACAACAAATCTAAATCATAATGTGAAACTGAAAACAACCTGAAAAACTATGGGTTCACTAAAAAATTCGTTATTATACGTTACACAACCGACTCAAAAATCAATGGGGTCACGTGAACCCATACTCTAAAGCATAGTTCCGCCCCTGGTTCGAACTATGAATTAGAGCGTTGGAAATAAGATTATTGTTTAATTTTATATACAATTATAATTTTATACATATAAAATATTTATATTGAATTGTATGTATAACTATATATCTAATATACATATATGTAATTATGATATCATCCGGTTGTTAAATTCGTTTCGGCCGGTTTGACTAGTAAGGTGACCGGTTCGCTCTCCGATCCGGTTTTGAAAACATTGCTTGATCTAGAAATGGGGGCTCTCACTGACACCATCTACGAGGAGGTGAGGTCATCTTTATTTCCAGCCGCCATACGGTTCCCCTTAAAGCCTTAAGACGAAGAAGGTAGGGAGCAGTTATCTATGTAATTACAGTATTTGTTGGCCGAGGCGAGCACTCTCTTTTCTTTGTCAAATTCCGTCTTACCAAACAAGACTGACTTATTACCAACCCGTGAAGGGTTGTGAGGCTGGACCATGTACGAAGAATGAATCTATATCTATGCACGGAAGGTTCGGCGGCCGCTCAACTGTTCAAGCGCAATGCATTGGTATTGGTTTTGATTTGATAGGTTGGTAGGAAAAGATGCGTAAGTTATAAAATCTTGAATCGATTTGATCGCTCATATCCAGGAGTTTTAAAGCTTCCATGGTTCTTTGCAACAATGCATCTTTCCTAGCTATATTATTATGATCCTAATTGATGCCTAGATTTATGGGCAACTATTTGTTTCAAAATTTTTGATAAAGAGATCTCTAGCCAGTTCTACAAAGGATCACACTAATAACATATACAATACTTGAATTTCTTAATGTTAATGCTACATAGTTGGTTCTCATCCTTCAGAGACTACGAGTGTAATAGGAGTATCCGTTAACAAAAGGATCACCCTAAGATGATCATCTCATGTCTATTGAGAATGAATCCTATCAGATGCTTCTACTTTCTGACTTGATCCTACGGAACCAAGATTGAAAAGATTGAAAAAATCAGTCATTCACAACCACTGATTAAGGATTCCTCGAAAAATTTAGGATTAGTAATCTTTTTTAGAAATAAAATGGATTTGGTCTTATACATATGCGAGGTAGGTAATCAAAAAAGAAAGAAGAGAAGTTCTTCTTTTTTCTTTTATCACTAATGAGCTGTGTGAGATGCACCTCCGTACAAGTGTTGTGTACAAGTTCCATTCAGGATGATTGGGAAAGATCAAACCAGTTTGAACCGCTTACATCACGGTAGTAGTAGCGTAAAGGCCGTAAGCTGGGGGACGGCCATAACATAGAGCTATTACTTTCACGCCTCTCTCTCTTTTTAGACATCTAAGAGAGAGATCCGCTGCGTGAGCAACTTAACTGTGCGTTACATGTGCTCTACAAGTTTCACTCCATCTTTCTTCCCCCTTTTTATTTTTATTTTGGAAGACGGGCGTTGCGTTTGGTTTGAAAGGAATGGTTTTCAAGATGTCTCTAGATAGGCCCCCACTAGAACGACTAGCTAGTGAGTGGTTCTTTCTGGCGGGAACCAGGCTGGGCCCTATAGGCGGGCATCTCCCGCAACGCAAGCAACATTGTTCTCCACCACCCGAGATGCAAAAGATTATAGAGTCCAGGCTGAAGATACATGCATAGCTAGTGGTCTAATGACAAGGCTGACAACGGAAGCTCGGGATGGAGCCATGTGACGCGAAAGTCTCACGTATGGTTCCCTAAGAAGGGAGTGGCTACCTACTGGAGCTTCGACCAATCACCACCAGTCAATTCCTTGGGTGGAGAACTTCTTTCGTTGAAAGTGCTAGAGGGGCCAACTCCTACCATATGGGAGATCAGTATGTGAGGCAAAGATGCAAAAAAAGAATCTGGTACCAGCCAAGATGGAGAATTCCCCCATTTGCTTGATTTCTATATTCTAATGATAGCTCGTCACCTCCCCTCACAAGAATCAATGGGAGAATGGAAAATTTCTCAAGTGAGCTAGGTACAACAAATGAATAATATGTCTTATTAAAAAAAATTTAATAATTTAAATATTGTTGATCAGAGTAACCAAGAGACTGAAAATAATTAGATAAACATCTTAACTCATATTGATACATAGATTCAAGCTTCCTAGAAAGTAATTCTAGGGGTGTATTGTTCAATTCCTGTTGGAGAATATATCTAGGGTGTATTATAGTGCTTAAAAATCAAGTTTCATATTCACTAGAAGATGATTTAACTTGGTTAAGTTCTCGTAAGTTTTGGGCTCAAGAATCTCATCCGAAATGCAAACGGTTGATGCATTGAGGATATTTGTGACGAGATCTCCTTGAACCAGTACCCCCTCAATAATCAAAGGATTTCCATGTAAAAGCTTCCCCTACCAAATGAAATGGAGACCTCTAAACTTCGGATCTGGCCTTTCCCAATCTTATCCGCATCCATGGGCAGCGCAAAGTATCAACCTTTTTGTTAAGCTATACGTAGGGTTCTTGCCTTTCTAAGCTAGTTGGAAGCTATGCATCATGAATTGCAGCGTTCATTGAACTCTTTCTTGCTTAAATCCTTTCTTTCTCTTCTCTAATATCGGATGAAGGGGGGTTTACACGTAACCGATGCAACGGTTTTATGATTGAATCTCGAAGGCACTCCTGTCATTTGGTAGATCCAAGTCCATGACCTATTTCGGGTTCACTTGGAGCTTTGACAACCATCGTAAGAGGTGTGATGTACATGCACTCATTTCAAGGGGGTGCAACACTTCTCAGTTTGGGCCTAATCTTTATCCTATATACCATGTTCGTACGATGGCGCGATATTATACGTGAATCTATGTTTGAAGGACATCATACCAAAGTCGTACTAGGACCTCAATATGGGTTAACTAGGCCTAACTGTATTGAGCTTAGGCGCACACTTATACACACACACCCCCCTTAACTAGCCTTGACTCATCAAACGCTAACAGACCATTTGGCCACTGTGTTTCGATGTGTTATGACCTTCGGACTATAATGGGCCTTGGCCCGCGAAGTAGTATGAGTTGGCCCAAATTAGATAAAATATAGTTTTATAAAGCCTATCCATAAGAAAGTTGAAATCTCAATCATCAAGGTCCAATAAGGAATTATAATAACAAACCCGTATTTGATATAACGATCATTTGATAAATTAAAACATACAAACATGATTGCATAAAGTAATAAAATTATTAAGTTAATGAAATCATGTAGTTAAAAACTTCAAATACGAAAATCACCAACTTGGATAAGATGCACCTTTATACTTAAAAATTTGTACAACTTTAACAATTATAAATCTTTACACAGGTTACACATACTTAAAATTAATCAAACATAAAAATGTATTAATTAATTATATAAAATCTCAAGATTAGACTTTTATAAAATGTACCATGTTAATATATAAATCAAAAATTAAATTTATAATAGCTTAATTATTAAATCACCTACCATTTAACTAATACCCATTAACCCTTCCATGCGACATTCTACCTAACTTGTAAAAATCATATAAAATTAAATCCAAATCCTCACAATCTAAAATAAAACAAAAACTGATTTCACACACACATACATATATACATACGATACCACACAGACACACCACCTACATATCTACACACAACATACATACATATATCCGCACACACATTAAAACTAATTTAACTAATTACATGCATATATGTCGAGCACATATATATTCACCCACACACATGTTCTTTTGGATAGTTACATGCAAACTTGCTTCAACATCCACAACCATGTTTACGCATATATATATATATATATACACACATGACACATATATACACACACGTACTCGGTACACACACAACATGCATGTATACATACATAACACGCATATCACATAGACGAATATACATACATACATGTGTATGACATGCATGCATAATACAAACATCCAAATTAAAAATATATTTATATGCATACATACCTAAGCATACAATACACACACCTATGCATGCATACATGCATACACTCACGACACACATGCATATACATACACAAGATTACATACACAAACATAAACTTTTATATTTTTTTTAATAAAAAACCACTAACAAAATTATGAAACTAAGTATTTACTAAGAAAATCATATAAACTTTTGTGTAGTAAACATTACCATTCTATCAACCTATAACATCTCATTAAATCTAACCAAAATCCTCATTACTTGATCCTCTAACTAAAATATTCCCTAAACTAACCAAGAATTTTGAGTCTCATGAACCCTCGTTTTACTTAAAACTTTTTAGAGTGCAATATATACGCTTAATACTTGTTTTATGGTGTAATATAACCTACTTTTGTCCCCGAACATGAGCATAATCATTAACTCCATATGAAGCCACGTGATTTGTGGATATGTACTATTTAGGGAATCCCTCGTACACAATGGACCCTTATGACATTGAAATCATCCATTACGATTGAATAATCATTGTGTCATAAATTAGTGTAGAATAACTATGTTTAGAAGGGCACTTAAACCCATAACAATATTGGGGTATGGGTTAGTGGATATTTTAGCACTTGGGAGGGTAGCCAGAATCTAGATATGATTATGATACATTCTTTAGCTCACCAGTATTATTGTTTATTATACTTTATTTATGAAACGTCATGTGCCATAAACTTATGAGCTCATTAATTATATTTTGACGTATTTTGGGTGCGTATTTCAGGAAATGGATAGCAACTACCTTAGTTAGAGATTGTAGATTTAGACACCACCTTATTCATTTCATGATATTCTATACAATTTTATTAAATTATGTTGCTTGAGTTTTAGACAATGTTAAATTAGATAACTTAATTATGATGTAATGCCACGTAGGCAATTGACTTTGAGATTTGTGATCGTTTGTAAGATGAACTTATTATTTTTTTTGCATTGTGTTAATATTAGCCGGTCACGGCCAATTCCGATCAACGGGGTGTGACACCAACCACCACCGCTTCCGGCCACATACCACTACAATCACAACGCCAAGGCAGTGTAGATCTTCATCATCTTCCCCTTGAGAGGGACTTTTTTATCTTCCCCTGGAGCACATCATCATCTTCCCACATCCCTCGTCGTCAATCACCTTCACATTATTCTTTGGTTCTCTCATCTTATCAAATCTCCGCAAACTCCAAAAATTAAATACAATGATAACCATAGTGAATATATGGTTTATTGGTTCTAGGGTTTCTGAAGTTCCAAAAAAAGGCGGTGGTGGTATTTCAGGAAATGGATAGCAACTACCTTAGT